>JAJAGP010005626.1:0-30870 GCA_025084515.1 Ancistrus triradiatus | reverse complement strand
TTGTTCGTGCCATGATACACTTCCACAAACATGTTGTGAAGAGCAGACTTTGATATATCCCTGTTCTATAAATAAAACAAGGTGCCCACTCACACCTGATTGTCATCCCATTGATTGAAAGCACCTGACTCACCTTCAAATTAACTGCTAATCCTAGAGGTTCACATACTTTTGCCACTCACTAATATGTAATATTGTATCATTTTCCTCAATAAATAAATGACCAAGTATAATATTTTTGTCTTATTTGTTTAACTGGGTTTATGGCTTTATCTACTTTTAGGACTTGTGTGAAAATCTGATGTTGTTTTAGGTCATATTTATCCACTGATGCTGATGTGACATTAAATTAATAAATAACTAAATAATCCTTCAAAATCCAGTATCCAGATCACCAGCGTGAGGCGCAGTATGATGAATCAGACATTAAGGGAAAAGATGGGCAACATTATTGTTACGGGGGGCCTAGGAGGCACACCAAAGAAGAAAATAAATAACCGACCCAAGTGCAAGAGGCACCGCGAAAGTGCGGGAAAAAGTAGAGGCTGAATCCCCAAAAAAAAGGAAAAAGAGAAAAACTAAGGATCACACACACTAAGTGTGCGTGTGTATGCTGAAAGCTGTCAGCAGTGGGATTCGATCCCAGAATCACGGCTCTCGGGGGCGGGAACACTACCGCTGCACCACGGAGCCTGTGCTCAACAAATGATCAGGGGAGGGCTTAAGGATAAGGCCAAACAAAGGAGTCGCTATACGGGCGCACTCAAACAAAAGTAATGATTAATATAAGAGCAGAGCACACAAAAAACAGAGGACTGGGTAATAACCCGCTTAGAATGAACTCCCAGCGCTGTATAAAGCACGTGAGGGAGAAGGGAGAGCGAGAGCGCTATGAATGTGTGTGTGTGTGTGGGGAGATGGCGCTATGTGTGTGCGTACGTGAGAGAGGAGCTGGCCGCGCATGCGCAGAGGGCCGTCAGACCCAAGCGGGACCAGCACGAGCTGTGTGAACACAAACATGATGAAGCCAGGAAGAAGGGGATGGAACTCAATAAAGGAAGCGACCGGAGCGAGGAGGGATATCGGGCAGAGGAAGCACGTGGGAGGAAGGTAAATGGCGTTACCAAACTTTCCCTTTCCTAACAACTAACTCCCTGTCAATTACCTCAAGCCTTTTGGCTTTACGAGATCCCGCCTCCTTGACGAGACAGGGCCACCACTGTCCTTACCGGAGAACGGTAACGCCGTGAGGGAAGCTTCGTGATAGTGACATGCGAATGAAAGTTGAGAGAGCGCCGTAAGCTGGCGCTTAGGACGCTCTTTTTATGGGCGGTTAGCCGCGGCATTTAGCGGACCCACGGCGACCTCTAGCGGTGGGAATGCGCCCTCTGATAGTACCCCCTCTCCTGACGCCCCCAAGTCAGCCGCACGACGCCTCCGGAAGTCACGGACGAGGGCTTGGTCCAGGATGTGACGCGCAGGAACCCACGAACGTTCCTCCGGCCCGTGACCCTCCCAGTCAACCAAGTACTGGGTGCTACCCTGAACCCCGCGGGAGTCCAGCAACTGGCGCACCGTGTAGGCCGGGGATCCCTGGATGGTCCGGGGAGGGGGAGATAGCCTGGCCGGGGCGCGGGTCTGGCAAAGATAGGGCTTAAGCTGGGACGTGTGGAACGTAGGATGGATCTTCATAGAGGTGGGCAGGGCCAGCTGATAACTGACCGGGTTGACCTTGCGAACTACCTTGAAGGGCCCTATGTATCTGGTCGCCAGCTTGCCCGAGGACCCCTTCAAAGGGAGATCCTGGGCAGATAGCCAGACATGCTGTCCCGGGCGATAGGAGGGAGCGGGCCTCTGCTTGTGATCCGCCTGCCGTTGCATGGACTCCACGCTGCCCGTAATAGCTGCCCGAGACTTAAGCCAGGACTGCCGATATCGGCAAACGAACTGTCCAGCCGAGGAAACCCCCACGTCCGCCTCCTGGCAAGGGAAGAGGGGAGGTTGGAAGCCAAACTGGCACTCAAACGGGGACATGCCGAGGGCCGAATGCCACAGGGGGTTGTGGGCAAATTGGGCCCACGGCAGGTTACCCGCCGTCAGGCACCGGAGCATACGTGCCAGATCCTGGTTAACCCGCTCCGTCTGGCCATTAGACTCCGGGTGGAACCCAGAGGAGAGGCTGGCCGTGGCCCCTACCAAGCGGCAGAAAGCCGTCCAAAAGCAGCTGACAAATTGGGGACCGCGATCAGACAGCAGGTCAACAACGTGCCAGAACAACGTGCCGGAGGATGAGCTTCGCCGTCTCCCTGGCAGAGGGCAGTTTAGGCAATGCCACGACCTTGCACCCCTTGGAAAAGCAGTCCACAGCAACGAGGACGACCGTGTTGCCTGTAGACGGGGGCAAGCCCGTGACAAAGTCCGGGGAGATGTGCAACCACAGGTGTGCGGGAACGAGAAGAGGCTGAAGAAGGCCAGGGGGCCACGGACTGCCTGATGTCGTCCTCCATGCGCGGCCACCAGAAGCTTTGCCCGAGGAGCTTATAAGTGGCCGTGCGGCCAGGGTGTGCTGCGAACGACGATTCATGCCCCCAGCGCATCACCCGGGGGCGAGTGGAGGCAGGAACGGACCTGCAACCCGGAGGGCCATTGCCGGGATCAGGTTCGCGACAAAGGGCCTTAGTGACCACGTCGTCGATGGCCCAGGTAAGGGCTGCGACTACCCGGGGCACCAGGAGTATGGGATCTTGGACGGGGATAGAGTCCGAGGGATCCCACTGCCTGGATAAGGCGTCGGGCTTGGCATTCTTGGAGCCCGGCCGGAAGGTGACCATAAAGTCGAACCTGGCGAAGAACAGCGACCAACGAGCCTGGCGAGCATTAAGCCTCTTTGCCTGTTGGATATACGCCAGAGTCTTATGGTCCATCCACACCAGGAACGGGGCTTTGGCACCTTCCAGCCAATGACGCCACTCCTCAAGTGCCAGTTTCATGGCCAGGAGCTCCCGGTCCCCAATGGGGTAGTTGCGCTCGGCGGGGGATAAACGTCGCGAAAAGTAAGCGCACGGGTGGAGCTTGCGGTCTGGCCCGGTGCACTGGGAAAGGACGGCCCCCATGCCGATATCGGACGCGTCCACCTCGACAATAAACGGTTCCTCAGGATCAGGGAATCTGAGAACCGGGGGGTTAATGAGCCGGTCTTTGATGTCCCGGAATTCTCGGTTAGCCTCCGGTGTCCAGTGGAAAGAGCCTGGGGTCTTGCGCGTGAGGGAGGTTAGAGTTTCGAGTTTGATGTATAGTCGGTTTTCCAGGAGTAACTGCAACACCCGGCGGACATGACCGATGTGTTCCTCGAGCGTACGGCTGAAAATAAGAATATCGTCGAGGTAGACGAAAACGTACCGATCCAGAGCCTCTCGGAGCACGTCATTAATGAACCATTGGAAGACGGCCAGGGCATTCATCAACCCAAAGGGCATCACCCTGTACTCATAGTGCCCGGTGGGTGTCAAAAAGGCCGTCTTCCACTCGTCACCCTGCCGGATGTGGATGAGGTTGTAAGCGCTGCGAAGGTCCAGCTTGGTGAAGATGCTGGCCCCCTGAAGCGCCTCGAACGCCGTCGCCATGAGGGGCAGGGGGTAACGGTCCTTTACAGTGATCACCGGTCCCAGTAATCAATGCAGGGCGCAAGCTCTTTTTATAGGCTGTCGGCCGCGGCGTTTAGCGGACCCGCAGCGACCTCTAGCGGCGGGAATGCACCCTCTGATAATTATTAATGATAATAATGCCCAAAAGATATTATACAGGTATACAAATTGGCAATGGCTTCTCAGTGATTCACCTTGGGATCACACTGTCTCTCCCTGACCAGTTAGATTAAACAGAGAGCCCTTTACAGAAACTAGGGTTACTACACATACAACCCCATGTTTTTCAAAGACAACTTGTTCAAATTTAATGTTACCTCAACCAAAGGACCCATTTTCGCAATTAAAACATAACCAGAACATCATAGAACCACTAGCTTGAACCACACCTTACACGCAGTCCTCATTGAAAGCTTCCTGAGGTCTTTGATGAACATGACGCCTAGCATTATTCACAAACAAGCAGAAAATACATCAGAAATTAACATCTGACCAGAATTCACGTTTCCCGTCATGAACAGTCCAATTTTTCTTTCTTTTTTGTCCACTGTAACCAGGCAAAGTTTGTGAGCAAAAGTGAGTAAAGGCCTCTAACATGCCACTCTTCTCCATATGTTCATGGCATGCAGTTCCATGCAAAGTGATTTTCAGAAATTGGTTGTGAAGGACTGGTTTGGTCATCCACTGCTGGTAGACCAGTATAACTGTACACTTAGATACACAAGCAAATTCGGCACCTTCCCTCACACTATGACCATTGGCATGCCCAAACGCAATCACTCTTTTTTGCCAATCATTAACATCTGCTTTGCGACCGATTTTCCACACATCGAATGTGACATTCACTGCATTGTACCACCTCTTCTCAATCTATGAATCCCGTCACCCTGCAGGTATTTATAGCCTGATCATCCGAGCAACATGTAAAGACGTAAACATAACCAGCACACACACACAGTCTTTGAAAACACATTTTCCATTGACATATCAATAAACTCAAAGACTACAAAGCTAGAAATATAGGTAAAATTCAAGTATTAACAGCCAGTACTGGTTAATTCAATATGTACTGGTATAATACTCTACATCTCACACAAATGTACAGTATATGTCTTTGTGTGGTGGTTATTAATATAGTAACGTAAAATATAACAATAAGTATATCTTCAATAAGTAAATCAGCTCATACAAAGTGTAAAGTAGAGTTCTAGTTCACCCAGGATTACTGGGAGACTGATTTAGCAGAGCGATGGACTTGGGGTAAAAGCTAGAGTGGGGCAAAAATGTATTTAGTCAGCCACTGATTGTGCAAGTTCTCCTACTTAGGAAGATGACAGATTTCTGTAATTTTCATCATAGGTACACCAACTCTGAGAAATAAAAATGAGAAAATGTCTCAAAATGAGAAAAAAAATTGAAGGATTGTAGGATTTTTAAAGAATTTAATTGTAAATCATGGTGGAAAATAAGTATTTGGTCACCCACAAACAAGCAAGATTTCTGCCTCTCAGAGACCTGTAACAACTTCTTTAAGAAGCTCTTCTGTCCTCCACTCGTTACCTGTATTAATGGCACTTGTTTGACCTCGTTATCTGTATAAAAGACACCTGTCCACAGCCTCAAACAGTCAGACTCCAAACTCAACCATGGCCAAGACCAAAGAGCTGTCGAAGGACACCAGGAAGAAAATTGTAGACCTGCACCAGGGAGTGAATCTACAATAGGCAAACAGGTTGGTGTGAATAAATCAACTTTGGGAGCAATTGTAAGAACATGGAAGACATACAAGACCACTGATTGGGGCTCCATCAAAATGATCATGAGAACGGTGAGCAAAAATCCCAGAACTACACAGAGGGACCTGATGAATGACCTGCAGAGAGCTGGGACTAAAGTAACAAAGGCTACCATCAGTACACACTACGCCGAGAGAGGACTCAGATCCTGTTGTGCCAGGCGTGTCCCCCTGCTTAAGCCAGTACATGTCCAGGCCCGTCTGAAGTTTGCCAGAAGAGCATATGGATGATCCAGAAGAGGATTGCGAGAATATCATATGTTCAGATGAAACAAAAAATAGAACATTTTGATAAAAACTCAACTCGTCGTGTTTGGAGGAGGAAGAATGCTGAGTTGCATCCCAAGACACACCATACCTATTGTCAAGCATGGGGGTGGAAACATCATGCTGTTGGTGGCTGTTTTTTCTGCAAAGGGGACAGGACAAACTGATCCGTGTTAAGGGAGGAATGAACGTTGAAGAGCATTGAAGATGGAACATGGCTGGGTCTTCCAGCATGAAAATGATCCCAATCACACCGCTCGGGCAACGTAGGAGTGGCTCTATATAAAGTATTTTCAAAGTCCTTGAGTGGCCTAGCCAGTCTCCAGGACCTCAACCCCATAGAAAATGTGTGGAGGGAGTTTGAAAGTTCCATGTTGTCCAGTGACAGCCCCAAAACATCACTGCTCTAGAGGAGATGTGCATGGAGGAATGGGCCAAAATACCAGCTACAGTGTGTGCAAACCTGGTGAAGACTTAAAGGAAACATTTGACCTCTGTCATTGCCAACAAAGGTTATGTTACAAGTATTGAGTTGAACTTTTGTTATTGACCAAATACTATTTTCCACCATAATTATAATGAAATTCTTTAAAAAATCCTACATTGTGATTTCCTGGATTTTTTTTGTCTCTCATAGTTGAAGTGTACCTATGATGAAAATTACAGACCTCTCTCATCTATCTAAGTAGGAGAACTTGCACAATCAGTGGCTGACTAAATACTTTTTTGACCCACTGTACTTCTCAGTCCGGTGATACCGACGTAAATGGCCCTATAATGGTTGCTTGAAGACAGGAGTGCAAAAAGCAGGTCACAGGAATGAGTGGCGTTTTTTCAGAAGATGGTGGCTTTCCTCGGGCAGCACAAGTTGCAGATCTCTTCTAAAGATGGGAACTGGAGCCTGATGATGTTTTAGGCACTGCTGGTGATCCGCAGCAGAGCTCTACTGCTGCTGACTTACCACACCCCAGTGCAATATGCTGTCTAAGGTACAATATTACAAAGAAACTAGAAACTAGCTGTTGGGGTAATGTGACTTTCTTGAGCTTCCTCAGAAAGTTAAGCCATTGCTGTGCCTTCTTAACAAGGGAAGTGGTGCTGACAGCCCCCGAGAAGTTCTCTCTAATGTCAACATCCAGAAACTTAAAGCTGGAAGCCCCCTCTCCACCACTTCTCCATTGGTCAAAACTGGAGCAAAGTCATCATCTCCAGACTTTGTGAAGGTAATAATGAACTTTTTGATTTTACTACAGAGCACCAGCTCACAAGGTTCTGCACCTCCTCTGTGTAAGCTGGCTCATCATTGCCTGTGATAAGTCCAGTCACCGTTGTGTTTGAAGCACGTGCAAGTGTTCTGTTCACATATGAACAACGAGTAGAGATGGGGCACAACACCCACCCCTGTGGAGTACCACTCTTCAGAGGAGTGAGTGCCAAACCCAAATAGTTCTATGCTTTTTATTCAAGGGCATAAATAAGTGAGCTACAAGCTATTAAGATAAGTTTTATGTTTGAGTAACTGACAATTTCTCACTAATGTGAATTTACCTGCATGACTAATTATTTTGTGCTTTGCAGAGATGCAGAAAAAGGTTCAAGATAAGAAGGAGAGGAGGAATACGAGGAAAAAAAACACAGAAAGCATTTCACTTTGTTGTAAAATCCCAGTTATAATGCCTCATTAAAAAAGATTTGGGGAAGCGAAACGCAGGCTGGGGTGCTCTTGCTCGTGTTATTTTTAAAGGTAGGCCAGTCTCGATGGGATTCATTAATGCGCGTCCCCACTTTTACTGTACTATCACCCGGGTTAACACAGCCTCCCCAAATTACATCTAATTGGACAATTACTCAAACTCAGAAAACCTCCCTACCATAAGCCAACGAGCCCCCTAATAAACACCTTGTCTTCTCAATAAAAACAAGGAAGTCATTTACCTGACCCAAGAGGCACAATTTTTATCTGTGCTAAATTTATTTCCAAAATAATTGCAGCGCGCGGTTCAAAAGCGAATATTAAAAAGGCAGCTGAGCAAGGGAAGAGTAATATGGGCCAACCCCAGGCCTGCTCTGTAGCAAACTCTCCTGGGAGGAAGCTCATTTGTTCTGTAGATAGGAGCATTGTGCGTGCGCGCGCACACGCACATACACACACATATGCTCGTACACACATGAATACGCAACTGTAATATCATTGCTGTCATGGTGTAATGAAATAAATACTGGTTTGCCTGTACTCACAATAACCATTTTGTCCCCCTCCTTCTCTGAAATGCACACACACGTCTCTGCTTTGGCTCTCCCACCATCATGGAACAGAACTACTTTGTATTTGTGTGTGAGGTTGTTAACTATGCTGAACTGGGAATTTCCACACTGGCCATATTGTTTGCCTAGCATGAGCAAAAAATTGTGTTTTAAGGCCGGTATGCTACAGATGTCCTGACAGCACACAGCTGCCTCTAAATACACCATGTTTCCAGGTAATCGATGCAATACAATGGTGCATGGTGTTTGATATTCAATGTTTTCTGTGCACAGATGGAGACTGCATCCATGAGATCCGCAAGCCGTCTGTACCTGACTACTCCAAGCTGTACCACAGGAAATTGAAACGGCTGTAGCCTGGTTGACTTTATCTTGCAGGAAATGCATTGTCTCCAGCCAGCAATGGGTTTTCTGAATCCCTTACACTTCCACATAGACATGACTAAGTGAAAGAGAAAACATTACTTGTTGGTAGGGAAATGAGATTTTCTATTTTCAGTCTTAGTCCTCTCTGTTTCATCTCTGTGCTCCCTACACCTCACCTGTTCATACCAGTCCTTCATTTTCCATCCTTGCCACCTCCATCTTGTTGGTCTGCTGTCCACTAGGGTCCTCTGAAGCCAGGCCCTTTTGAATCCTCTCCACCAATAAGCACACATAATAAGTAATCAATAAATAATCCCTAGAAATCATCACACTCGGGGAGAACACCCCAAGGAACCAGAGTTCACCCAAATGTCACTCATGAGTGAGAGATACAGAGAACTGGAGAGAAAAGAATGAAAGAGCAAGCTCAGCAAAGGAGAGTAAGATTGGGACAAATGGTGTGGAAAAAAACAATAGCAACAGCAGTCTGAGAGGAAGACAAGAGTAAAACTCACAAATAATTAACTGGGTAAATATTGGAGTGTGGGCTGACTAATTACCTCGCACGGCTGGTTTCTCTCTCATTACTGTTCCTGTTGGGGTTAACCCTTGCGCTGCCAAAAACTCTCCCTAATCTCGAACCGCATGCTAAATACCCACAGTAATAAATAGATATGCATGTATATAGACAAAACTACGATTTGATGAACCTGGAGTTGGGGAAAATGAACATGCTATAAGCATAATGCTGTGGTGTTGTCAAAGCACAGCATGGCACCTGCTCACAGGCCCCATGACCTCCCCAGAAGTTGTTAAGTCCCTTGTCCCTTACTCTATTAAAATAAACAAACATACACATCTCCGCTGTTTAATGACCAACCCTGTCAACGTCTGTTCCCTTCAACGATAGAGGTCTTAAAAACTACAACAAATTATAAAAGGGAACAAAAACTCAGCTTGGGGGTGGTAAGCACCCACAGCACACCCCTGGTGCTAAGGGTAAATGATTTGCAAACAAAACACTTGTTGTTTTTTATTATCTCTTCTCCCAAGCATCCCAAGATCTTTGGCCTTAAGTGGTTAAAGAGGCATTAACTGCTTATCATGTGGAGGGGCAGGCATATTGTCAGGTAGTCGCCGGACTATATGGACTATTGTCTTGCATTACAGCGCAATACCACAACCATGGAGAGCCCAGTGACTGTGGGAGCAGAAGGGGTTCGTGCCCCGGTACTGAGGACTGAGCAAGGTGATTAGCAAGGATGCAGCAGGGGCACTGCCACCACAACAGTCATGAGATTGCACCATAGACCTGCTTCCAGGGGCATTCCTTCTGCATTCCTGGGTGTAACCCATTTCCATTGCCATGGAGGAACATATCCAAGAGTCCCGAAGGCAGGGGTATATTTAACCCTCCAGGTCATTGGTATTTTCCATAGTTTTTCTTCTTGGAAGAGATGCTGTCTGGATTGAGGTTGTGCACTGATTATCACACTCTCAACCAGATCACAAAAAAATTAACTATCCTTTGCCTCTGGCGCCAGCCACACTGTAGCGGCTGTATGGAGTCCCTGTAAGCACTAAGTTGGACCTCCAAAGTGCATATAACCTAGTCCACATCTAGGGAGTGGAAGTGGAAGACTGCCTTTTCCACCATGAACATTGACTATGAACACTTGGTCATGCTGTATAGGCAGACCAATGGCCTGGCAGTCTTTTAAACATGAAGTATGTAGTCCGTATTGACGATATGGTTTAATCTAGCACCCTGCAGGAGCATGTTCCTCTTGTCAAGCCATAATACAGAGGTTGTTCAAACTATAGCTGTACATCAAGGCTGAAAAGTGTCAGGTTCATTAGTCCATCACCAGGATAAAGTTCCTTTACCAACCAAGCCACATTTGCCTTTTGTAGTAGAGGTGGGTCACAAAACTAGCCCTGGAAGAGTGGTGGCACTATTTGGAGGGTTTGTGTCACCCATTCATGGTACATACCAACCATAAGAACTTTGACTACATATGGCGAGTCCAGTACCCTTCCCTTTCAGGGTAGGTGAGCACGCTTCTTCACCCAGTTCGACTTTAGCATGCATATTGGCCAGGGTCAAAGAACATCAAGACTGATATGCTGTTGAGTATTATTTGACCTAGCTCCACATGAGACCAAGCCACATTCTATCGTAAGCCTCACCTGCCTGGAGGCTCCGATCCCCTGAGATATCAATCAGGGTATCAAGAACGCCACAGCAGCCAAACCAGGAGTCCGTAAAAGCCACCCTGATGCTCTTGACTTGACTTACCTGCTGATACTAAATATAGGGTGTTGTATGCAACTGTTCAATTTGGTGCAAACCCAACTGACACAATAGTGGTGCTAATCAAACAAACAATAATCGAAGAGGCTACACAAAGAGGTTAAGCTGATATGGAACATACAAAACACTGAACAAGACATGAAACAACACCAAAAATCCACCAACCAGACACAGAGTACAAAAAGAGAGCAGGAGCCAAGAAACCATGGATGTGTGACAAGGCCAGAAGAGAAAGGGAACAGGAAGAGGGGTATTTATAGGAAAGTCACACCAGGAAGCAATTGTTCCATCTGCTGTGGAAAGAGAAAAAGAATCAGAGAAGAGCCATGCAGGATGATGTGGATCTCGAGCTCACATCCTCCTGAGAGTTAGTTACTGACAAGTCAGTCTTGTCTTGATGTTCCAATAACATCACTCGCGTTTAATATTATTGTAAGTTGTAAGCCCCGGTTCACGCAAATAGTGACGTAAACATTGTTGATAACCAATAGGTGAGCTCTCTCCAGCACCAAACAGGAAGGAGCAAAGCGAGTACAGGAACATCTTTGGATCATCCCAAAAAGGACTAAAGCTCTGTAGATGTGAGAGGGTGTCAGTCTTCAGTCTTTTTAAAAAATTTCAAAGTCTTCTAGTGTATGGTCAGCCTTAGTTCCAGTGAAGAGAAATCTTAACTATAGAAAGACTTGCCAGAGAACTGTGTAGTTGTGTAGTGTGTGGCAACAATGTGAAAGTGTACAGTAAGACCCTTTCCAGCTTCACCATAATAGTGCCCTTGTGCATTACTTTTGGTCTATAAAGAAATGGCATCAGAGATGATCCTACTCAGTTACCTGGCTATAACTAATTGGCCCTTGTCAAAGTCACTCATGTCTATATGCCTGACCATTTATCTTATGTCAACATGCTGACTACTAGAACAGATTACTATGTGTTAGAACATATACTCATTGTAAATCAGGGAGCACCTTATACATGCCTTATACAGTGTGGATTTTCTGGGGGTCTGGAATGGAATCATTAAATTTACATTATTCCTTATGTTAAAAAAATTGCTTGGTACTTGTTGTTTTCGGTTCTAGACAAGTCTTCTGCAACGAATTAATTATGAGAACTGAGGTACCACTGAATGATAACGGAGTTTCGGTACCACCTTTAAAAATTACTTTGAAGAACGAGATTAAAACAGCTTTCTGCAGCATTATGATCTCCCTATTTCTAGTCCACCATCTGAGCAGTATAATTGGGGCACCAGTTCTTTAGTTGCAGGTAAAGCTGTTGGACACACATACACACACTCTCATCGAACACACACACAAGGACATTTCTCCAATAATCTCCCAGCCATTGGCTAATGATAGCAGCTGTGAGGCAGGCATGCACCACTTCCAAGCTGATTTAAGTTTAACGAGCCACTCCAGAATGGTATTGATTCAAATCTATATTTGTCAGGACACTCTCAGAGCATATATTAAATGGATAAGGACTCCCGATTTTCAGCAAAGACTTTTCTGAGATGGAGCAGAAGGCATTTAACAGGAGGCACATTTGTTGAGCAAGAGGACTCCATACTTCTCAGTCAATGGTGAATGTGTGCTCTTATGTGAGTCCTTCTTCTCTTTACCAGTACATCCTCTTGCTCTCTGCTTTAAAGACTGAGTAAACATAATCTACCTTTATACTCTTCCCCAAAACCAATCTGGCAGTGCGTTTGAAGCAAAGTGGATTCTGTTTTAATAATCCCCACAATACTGACATCGGTGATTAATTTTCTTATGAAAGCATCATTTTCGATAATGCAAATTGTCTTGCCATTGCTCAGTGCAAACGTGTTGGAGAAAAGAAATAATTCTGCATAACACTGATTAAAGAAATTTGCACATCCAAGTAAGGAAGCTTCCTAGAGATAATTGGCTCGAGAGATTTCCCCGGTACGTGAGACGAGCATATATGAACAATGATTTATCAATAATATAGACATTTGTTTATAAACAGAGGCATATTTTGAACTAATTAGATGAATTACATATGGGCTGTTTACAATTGGGCTGTTTAAATTACTGTTTACATATGGGCACTTATACAATGTGCCAAAGTGGTGCTTTCTAGCCAGGTCAGGCATCACATAAAGGTATTTACTTACCATTCCTGAGGGAGGTAGGCAGGTTGGGGGATCGTTCCCTGGCACTGCAAGAGCAAGCACTGCCTGCCCTGTGATGGAGTGGCAGGACACTTAAGTATAGCACAAAATAAATCAAAATTAAGATGTGTGTTATTAAATGCACTCTGCTTTGAGGATGAGAGTGTATTAGACATAATTCACATTCCTTCACGAAACTGCAATTGCATTTTTGGTTACAATACACAATAGCTGCCAAAATTCAAATACTAAAAAAATCCCTTTGACATATTCAACAGAGCGGCACGGAGGCACAAGTGGTTAACGTCATACAGCTCCAGAGATCCCCAGTTTGACCTCTCCCCATGTCAGTGTGGGTTTACTCTAGGTACTCCGGTTTCCTCTCACATTCCAAAGACATGTCAGGTTAATTGGTCACTCTAATTTGCCACAGTATGAATGTGTCTGATTAGTACCGATGTAATCTTACACCGGTCGTGAACAGCCACTGAGGTTGATGCTATGTTAAATAAATAGATCAAATTAATTTCCAATGTATGAACGGGTCATATTCTGGCCTAATGAAAAAGTAAAATCAGTCTCTCCATCTGATATTTCACATCATCCTCAAACAAATTCAAACACAATGCCCAATTCAAACGCAACTGCAAATCCGTTTGAATTAGCATTTTCATTGTCAGCAAGCTTTCCTGCCAATCAAATGATGTGGGTAGAACTTAATAATCGCTATGTTATCTCGCAAAGTGAGCAAATAACCTGAAATACCGTTATAGTTTTAGCTACCTTGATGAGATTCCTCCCTTGCATGTATCACTTCTTTATTTCCACACTCTGCCTCCCTTAGCAGTCCTAAGTTTATTATTTTGACACCACCTCAAGTAAACTATGCCTTCAAATGGAAAAGGGTGCAAATATGGTGATTATTATTTGAATTGGAAATAGTCGAGGGCCACACCCGTGCAGCAGTGATCTAATATGCTGGACACCCCCACAGGGACCTGGGTTGGAAAGGCGGTGCCTTGCGGGCTGGGTTGGGTGTCGCATACAGATGGTGATTGATTGTGACCAAGGCAGGCTGAGGACAATCAAAAGATCATCCTTCAGCATTACAGCAGCAACTATTACCCAGCTCTGTGATGGACTGTTGTTCTATTTAGTGCATGCTTATGCCTACTCCTTGTGTTTTCCAAGCATAGTTGCTGGATTGTCTGTGACCAATGGACAGGAAGAAATGTGAAAAAAGTGAAAGGGTGATGTTGCCGCAACGCCACACCAATCATGACTAATGCTTTCTCATGTGTCAAACGTAAGAGCAGGCACAGCAGCTTTCAGAGAGAGCAGGGTACAGCATTTGACTGACAGGGCAACTTGTTTGTTTAGATTGTAAATGTATAATGAAAAGGATTGCGAGGCGAGTTTATGTTTTGGCAGGGTTAGTGCCCATGCTGGCCCAGGCTGTGCAAGAGCAAATGGAGGGATGTTCTTGTTCATTATATGCAAATTGAACTATCTTTAAAATGAAAATGACAGCTGTTTGACACTGTTGTACCCAGCTGAATTTAAATAATCCTGAAATTATTTACACTCACAAATGCATGTTAGTATTATCATTTCATTCATTTCATTCACACTTAATTTTCTTATCTGCTTATTTCCTTGGTCAGGGTGCCCAGGAAAGCAGGTGCCTAGCCAGAGACACAGGAACAACCCTAGAGAGAGGGCGCCAATCTATCGTAAGACACATACACTCACAGGGTACTTTAGAAACTCCAAATAACCTAACACACATCTTCATAACCGAACACACATCTTCAGAATGTGGGAGACAGTGAGGACATGGACACACCATAAGGACCCAAGTCACTCCACCTGGGATTCGAACCCAGGACCTTCTTGCTGTGAGGCAAACAGTACTACCCACCGAAAAAAGCTGCCCCAGGTGTCTATTGGACAATTTTTGAGGGAAAATGTAGAACTACATAGCGGATTTGGGTTGCAGTAAAATGTATGTGGTTTGAGAATTACTTTATGAAGATGCCGGTAGTGCCTGTTAATAGTAATCAGTCTCAAAAAATTGACTTCTTTGTCTATTAGAACTTTTATTAATATTAAAATTTCAAATATTCATAACAAATAAGTCAATTAGTTACACTTAATTATGAATTGAAATATGGATGGATAAATAAAATTAAAAAATAAACTTTGGTGTTTCCGTAATGGTTTTGGTTTCAGTTTACTGAAATCCAATCACATGCACACTAAAAGTGTTTAATCTTGGACAAAGGCTGGATAAATATGAAAAAGGTGGGATGTTTAAAAATGGGAAAATCACACATGATGTGATGACCAAGGAAAACGTGAAATAATCGGTAAAAAAAAGGGGTTCTGAACCTATCAGCTTAAACAATAGGAAGAATAGAAATCAAGTCTAGTGTGCTCACTCTATTCTCACCAAACAATCTCAGAAAGAATATAACGTTAACGGAGATCCAACTTTATTAGTTTCTGAGTATTATGGGAAAAAAAAATGGAATGAAATAAAAGGGAGAAGCTGGATGGCCGATGGCCGTGTTATATTGCATGCAAAGCACTCATAAAAACGCAAGGAGACTGAGATAGACAAGGATAGTGAAGACCGATCAAAGCGGAGCTAGGAAATCTGTGTCAGCTCACTCGCAATACATTCAAAGAGTTCACGTTCATACATACACAAATGCTACATACTATATACAAAGGGGCAAAAACGTATTTTAGTCAGCCACTGATTGTGCAAGTTTTTCTCCTACTTAGAAAGATGAGAGAGGTCTGTAATTTTCATCATAGGTTCACTTCAACTATGAGAGACAAAATGAGAAACCCCATGCTTCACAGTAGATATGATGCAACTCAAGCATTCTTCTTCCTCCAAATACGGCGAGTTGAGTTTTTAACCAATAAGTTCTATTTTGGTTTCATCTGACCACATGATATTCTCCCAATCCTCTTCTAGATCATCCATATGCTCTCTGGCAAACTTCAGACGGGCCCTGGACATGTACTTGCTTTAAGCACAGGGGACACGCCTGGCACTGCAGGATCTGAGTCCCTCTCGGCGTAGTGTGTTACTGATGGTAGCCTTTGTTACTTTGGTCCCAGCTCTCTGCAGGTCATTCATCAGGTCCCTCCGTGTAGTTCTGTGATTTTTGCTCACTGTTCTCATGATCATTTTGACCCATGGGATGAGATCTTGTGTGGAGCCCCAGATCGAGGGAGATTATCAATGATCTTGTATGTCTTCCATTTTCTTACAATTGCTCCCACAGCTGATTTATTCACACCAACCTGCTTGTCTATTGTAGATTCACTCTTTCCAGCCTGCTGCAGGTCTACGATTTTCTTCCTGGTGTCCTTCGACAGAACTTGGGACCAATCAGACACTTCTCAATTCTAAGCAGTGAGGGGGCCATTAAATGTTTGTTGAATGCAGGAACTGATCCTTATACTGCTCTCCGCCCCTTTGATGGAAAAACTACCTTATGTAGTTGTAACACAAGATGTTCAGTGAGTCTGGACCTAAAGCGGTTCTTGTTTAAGTCATTTACATAAGGGGGCTGGTGGCCCACTGCTAATGTATTCTTAAGCGTGATGCTGTCCGTGGGCCACATTTGGCCCTAGGGCCGGACTTTGGACATCCCTGCTCTGCACAGTGGCTTCTGTTTTAGCTAATCAGTTTGGATTAATCTGCATATAATGCTGTTGACCAATAGCACCTGTTTTTAGTTAGGTTAATCATGCACTGAAACTACATGACCACAAAGTCTGGGAGTTTTTGTATCTGAAAAGTGTTCAGTTATTTACCATGTTACTTTCCCTATCAACATAGAATAACCATTCATTTTTGCCAAAAGAAATGTTTTGTACATCTAAAATGCATTTCCCCCCCCCCAATTGATTCATTAATGCAGAAGCCTTAAAGGGGATTAAAGTGGTATGTACAACCAAAAGTGTCCAGTCATGTTTTGCTCCAGTATCAACTGTTCACTGTACCACAAGTTTTAGAAGAAAAGGACCCATACAAACCCATACAAACAAAGATAACAGTTTTGTTAAAAGTTCTTGTCGCACAGCTCCTCCCCATTAACATCTTGCAATAAAGCTGAATGAGTTCTTGCCCAAGATAAATTGGGCAAAGAAGTGTCCTTGCAGAAAGGGTCCTGCAAGAGGCTAAAAGCCATGGTCACACTAGACTTTCATCAGCAAAATGGACTAATGGAATTTGCAGTGATGAGCTATTTATGCTTTGTGAGTTAGCAGGTTTGGTAGCAACTGTATTGGCAAAAAAGATTCCAATAAATTTGCAACATAAAACATTTTATATTCATATGATTTTATTTAATATACTAAATTAACTTATGGAGGTTCAAGTGCATTTACAGAGTAGCCGAAACCTGGGTTACATTCCCAATGTAATCCTGTTTTCTTCTATTTAGATTAGTGCTGGTTTTCATTTGGCTTTTCTGTATGTAAATCCCATTTTATTCAGCCGATGTCTCACAGCTCTGTCACAAACATTGATTCCTGTTTCCGCTATTTACTTTTCATTTGTTTTGCTGTGCAGTTTCTATTTAAGTCATAATGGCTTGCGTTTTCTATCCTGATACCTTGATGTCTTCCTGCAGGTTTTCCTTTTAGAACCTTCCCATGTGTCTCATAATGTTTATACTTGGCCCAAATGTTACACACAGGTGACTGGATTTCCTTTTTGAAGGAGCTTTACATTTCTTCCACTGTTACAGTTTAAAACTCTTATGTTGAGGCCATGTTTTCTTTCATTTAGCCAAGTCCAATAGCTCATTAAGCATTCTCTTTTAACTGTAGACTAATTTGCATTTTAGACTTATGCTGGTATTTGTTTAAGAATATTATATTTATTATATTATTTTCCTGAACATTGAAATATCCTGATTCAAATGTGTGCTTACTATTGTTGATCTGGAAAAAATAAGCAATTAGTTAAAATAATTGTATTTATTTTTTTTTTTGAGGATTGCTTCATGAAGCCAGCATTTTCAGTTGTTAAAAATTGCTTGGTGTCATATCTGTGATTTAATTATTTGCTACAAAGTTACAAAGCTGGTAGAACTTCCTCCAAGTGTGGTGATTCCATATTTTATATTTTATACACACACACACGCACACGCACACATAATAATTAACATTAATCCTTTAGATTTCTTTTCAGCATTTCACTTCGTTCATCTGCCTTCAATATGGCATCTTTTCTACGCATTTTTCAACAAGACGATGCAAAACCACATGGCTGTGGAATAAGAGGGTATGGGTACTAGACTGGTCTGCCTACAGTCCTGACCTGTCCCCAATAGAAGATGTGTTGCACATATTAAGACGTGTTTACAGGAAGGATGGAGACAAAATAACACCTGAAACATTACATCGACTGGTATCCTCTGCGCCAAAACAAAGTGTTGTGAGAAGGAATGGCAATATTACAGTGATAAATGCTTTTCCATCTCAACATTTTTTAGGAATTTGTTGCAGGCCTGAAATGCAGGAATGGATGTATATTAAAAAATGAAATCAAGTTTACCAGAATGGAGTCTGCCAGCAACTGGCTACTACAAACAAACCTCCCTGTTTTAAAATGGAGAATAATCAAACTACAGCTGGTATAATTTCTAATCCCCTAACACATGTTAGTTTAATGTTTCCTGTTTTCTGCCACAACTAAAAACTTAATGAATTTTGACTTAATGAACTTAACGATTGAGCTGCACTTTTTAATTCCCTTTTCCCACCGTGCTTCTTCAGTTCTGCACTCTGACAGGTGCAGCCGCAACTTTCAGTTCATGGATTACAGTGGAACCCAAAGTGATTTTCAATTTTTGTAGCCCATCTTTTTAAAGGTCCAATGTGTTGTATATTCCGAGATGTTTTTCTGCTCACCAGAATTGTACAGAGTGGTTTTCAGAGTTACTGTAGCATTTCTGTCAGTCTGGCCTTTTCATATCAACAACGTGTCATCCACAGAACTGCCACTCCCTAGGTATTTCTTCTTTATTGCACCATTCTGAGTACACTCTAGAGACTGTTGATCACGACATTCCCATGTGATCAGTAATTATAGAAATACTCATACCAGCCCATCTGGCACCAACAATCATGTCACTGTGAAAATCACCAAGATCATATTTTCTCCCCATTCTGACAGCTGATGAGCTCCCCATTACCTGAAGCTGCTTACTCGTATCTGCATGCATCTCCTGGCCCAATATGGAGCCAAAATATGAAAACCAATCTCAGACAGAATAACTAATAATATTGAGTATCTGGTAATGGCACATGCTAAGCATTGGGCTATATTAGTTATAAGTGAACAGTGGTGAACAAAGTGTTGGTGCCCAAGGCTCATCAATGTGCAAGAGCACTGAATCCCAATCCTGTCCAGGTCTGAATGGACAGAAGAGCTGCTGTGGTACAAATCACAAAAACTGGACCCTGGTAGTCTAGCGATTAAGGTAGTGAGCTCTGAATCAGAAGGTCCAGGGTTCAAATCCCACTTCTGCCAAGCCACCACTGCTGGGTCCTTCAGCAAGACCCACAATTGCTTGGATTGTAAGACTGTATCAGCTGTAAGTCACTTGGGATAAGGGTGTCTGTTTAATGCTGGTTACACAATGTGCCTCCTGCTGAGTATGGGGGTTGCCTAGTCAAAGGCAGATTGCTCACCATGCTAACTCCAGTCTACTGTCATAAGTGCCTATAAGTACACGAGTGTCAGAACTGAACCTTGGCCTTGTGGTCCAGTGAGTTCTGTTTCTTTTCCAATCACTTAGACCCATGGTTCCCAAACAACACAGGGCGTGCGCAAGGCTTTGTCTGCTCTGAAGGGCTCAGAGTTTGTCAAAATACAATTTGTACATGATAAACCTTTAAAAAATGTAAGAAAATAATCTGTATATTAAAAAATTTGACAAGATATATTTGATTTAGTGATAAATCTTTAGCGGGTTTGAAAAGAAAAAATGAGCCAAAATGAAAAAAGGGTAAGAAAGCTATCAAAGGAACCCAGAAGAAAAGGAAAAAAACTATTATTTATGTTAATTTTTACCCATAAAGATTTGCAATGAATCACTTTATTCTGAAATACTGAATCAGATGTTCAAATATTAGCCCTAGCCAAGGATTTGAACACAGAAAACTGTTTAATATAATAACCAAATTAAATGATACTATGGTTATCCATACTGGTTATGAAGTATGACAACCAGTATGACAAGACAACCTCTTTTTAAAAACAAATGTTTGCTTTTAGCCTTCAGTCACTCATCACAATATATAGAAATGCAGGTTGCTGTGATTTGCAGCTAGTATTTTTTTATCCTATCTTGAAAGAAGTCTAGCATATTTCAAAGAACATATGCAGACATTTCATCATTATCTATGATAATAATAATAATAAGAAGAAGAAAAAGAAGAAACATTATGAACATTGCCTGCCTATTGCCTGTCCATTACGTGATCTAGCTAGTACTCACAATTGATTTGATTACCCTTGAAAAATTATTGCCTAGTGAACTAATTAAATATATAATTTATTATGGAATGTTGATTTATATATATATATATATATATATATATATATGTGTGTGTGTGTGTGTGTATGTATGTATGTATATATTCTAAACATAATATTGTACAGACGCAGCAGGTCAGAGCTTTGGTGGAAGAGGATGATAATTAAGATAAAGCGAATTGTGGCACGCTGAGGTAAGTGACCTGCCGTTCGGGCTAGATAAGACCGGGTAAATCTGCTCTGAATTGCAGTTGTGTAAAAAAGATAATTACTAAATCACCAGGCTACATAGCTTTGATAGATTTTTTTTGTCACCCAGTGTTACTGCTGTACGATGGAAGGAAAAAAATTAAATGGATTATACTGCTTCCTCCTTTCAGACGGTTTACACTGCTTTTAAATAACGGCAAGAGTAATTTCATCAGGCCCGGCAAGCCGAGAAGCCACCGGCAGCCTCTGCGTGATTCAAATCCAACTCTCTTCATTTTAATAAACCCTGCACACATGAACATGCAGGCAGACACGCTGCACTCAAACGCTGGAAATGAGAGCTTTTAAATTATTCCAGAAAATGGCCAAACAATTAGATACTTGATGGCAATCCAGCATTTTTTTTTTTTAAACAGACACTCATGGCTGGCTTCGAGGGAAAGGAAGAGAGCATTACAGAACTTTTTAACAGATGCCTTGAGTCAACGTTAGGGCAGTGATGGGAAGATGGGGGGGTGGCATGGGGAGCTATGGGACTATTGTTTATTTACAGAAAAACAAAAGTTTGACGCCCCCCCCCCCCACCCCCCAACCCCCCCCCACCCACCCCCCCCCACCCCCCCACACCTTGGGGGTGGGGGTGTAAAAGACAGTAAAAGTGGAGATGAGCAGTAAGAGGCTTGTGATGGCACATTTCACAGCTGGTTATCCGCAGTGTATTTTGCTACGTTTTATTCATATGTGATTGGAGATTGAAGAGCTCCACAGGGGCCGGGCACCTTTCCTTTGATACCTGCTAGGCATGCTGTCATTATGGCATCCATTCAAATTTCAGTATTATCCATTCAACATAGTGTCTCACACACACACACAACTTGTATGTACATAAATGCAACATTAAGCTTTACTCTAAATAGTGAACAGTGAGGTACGGTGACATAAGTGTTACCTACTTTGTTTTAGGCGGTGACTCACTGATACATCCTGGGCGGTGAGAGGCGATGTGTGCCCCTCCTTGAGAATTACCTGTAGATGTTTAAATCTGTCTGTGAAATTTGCTCATCTTGTTTTGAATTTTGGCCAGTGAAGGAGGAAGCGCATCTCTGTTTCTCCCTGCTCTCACAACGAGGGCGTCTATACGCACTTAATAATCCAATCACAGTCGGATTTCTGCAGTGGTTTCTCCAGATTATTCAAGTGGTAATGTATACAGCATACTCCGATCTATAAATCCGACTAAGAAATCCCATAAAGAGAGCTGGATTTTAGTTCGGTAATCGGATTCTCACTGCATGTATACCAGTTACCCGATTTCAATCAGTTTTCTCAGTCTGGCTAGAGGAAAAAACACGGTTGCCATGTCCAATTTTTCTTAGAGATTTCTTAGAGCTTATTAATATAGAAGTGCTGTGGGATTCCATTGCAGGATCTGGCAACCCTGGAATTAAATGCGGCACCTGCTAAACAGCTATCGAACACTTTGTGGACTATGCTAGAGAAAATAAAGAATTTGATGATTTAATATTACAGTTTGAAGTTTACGTCACATCTTTCTATGAGATTATTGACTGGTTGCAAAGAAGAAATCCGATCACTGAATGAGTCATGTAAACCCGGAGGTTTCTCATTTCCTGATTACTTGAGGGTATGTATACTCGTTGATCGGATTACTGACCAAATCTGATTTTCTGCAGTTATCAGATTATTACGTGCATGTAAACACACTCAGTAAACACACACTCACTTCTCTCTGGGAAGGATGGACTGTTTATACTTGCCCTTTTCTATGGTCAGGCTGTCCCCACAGTGTAATATAAACCTGACTACAACACGGACCGCCCTCACTCACGCAGACATACAGCCCTCAGAAAACTGTTACCAACAGCCATTACTAAACATAATATAGGGGAAGGGGTCCACTCTGCTTTTATCTACTCATTCATTTATCCATGTAGTGCATTTCCGTTGAACATTCCTGCCATTGAATATAAAAAGCGCTTTCGTGTGCTGGGATGGGACGCACACCACTGCTGTCTGCAAAGCTGGCATAGCTAATAAAGACAGGAGCGCACAGGCCCGTTTTCTGATCTTTAGCCCCCTTTCTAATTCCATGTAGCTTAGAGGTTATATAGGACACCTTCTGAGCCACGGCTTCAAGATAATTGACGTGTATAAAATATCTGATTCCCAGCAGAAAATGGGAGCTCTGTAGATCAATTAATTTTCTTTCATATCTGGCTCAGGGACAGAAATGTGGCACAAATGGTATTTGCCATTTTGATGCAGCACTCAGAGTCACTTGGAATAGGAACTGAAATCAAAGCCACTGAAATTATCACTGTTTTTGATCTTAAGTGCAAAGCACGGTAAAGCACAGCAATTTGCTTGTATCTCCACAAGAGCTAAAAGCATTGCTGTCATCGCTCTCAGGGAAATGAATGAATAAAGAAACATATCTGAAAGCTAATACCTAGCAGGAGTGTGTACATTTGTAAGTGCTCTGGCAGGCAGCGAGGTGACTGATGGAGCTGCGTGATATGCGATGTTGCGCTTACACAGTTGATACCAATGAAACGCTCCTCTTTGCATCAGAAACGTGTGAAAAAAAAGAGAGCCTCGCAAACACCCAAATCAAGGGGAAAAGCATAGAAAGGCCACTTTAGATTCAGTAACGCATCAGTGTATGTCATTGCTGCTTCTTCAAATAGCCTAATAAAAATATTACAGGGGCTGCCGTGGAGAAATGCGAATGTGATGGCAGTACATTAGCCCGTTGCCCAAAGGCCTACTGCTCAGCTATTAACCAAGCATCTGAAGCCTTCCAATGCAAATATCTCCGTGACCTATATAGGATCTGAAAAATGGCCCGGGGTGCTGTGGAGTCAGAGAGGAGTCATCAGTCATCCCTCACATTAATGCACACAGGGTTTCTGTGTGGTACTTATTAATGAAGACAGTGTTAATCTACGTAGACTTCATGCGCTCCCCTCTTTTGTGGGGGGGACTCTGGCTGTCAAGCAGAACACGTGTATACTAACGAGCACACGTGTCACGCAACTCCTAACACAGCCCAAGGCAAACCGCGGGACGAGCAAGGCAAACAAGGAGGTGGTTGAGACAATCACATGACACTGGCTTTTGTGTATGATATCATTTCACCAATCATCGACGCTGCGTTTATGTGAAAAGTGCCTCGCATCACGCCGAGGCAGGCCTGCTGACCTAGTTATAGAGTAGAAGCTTGATGAAATCCTGCAGTCCATGGGATACTGACAGAAATTGTAGGCAGTTGTAATCAATAGGACTGGGCTACAGTGATGCATGAGATGTGTACGAGGAGATGTGTACGAGGCTTTTATTTTATTTGATCTTATTTTCCTTTTCATTGCCTTTTTTCTCAACAGTTTGTGTTGCGATTTTTCTTTTAAGCCCGACTAATATAAACTGTTGTCACAGATGGCCATGTTTCTGACTTGATCTAATGCTACTTACTTAAACTCATTGGTCTCTTTATTAGGTACACCTCCTTGATTCTACACATTGTCCATTTTATCTGCTCCACTTACCATATAGATTCACTACTTACACCGTAGTCCATCTGTTTCTCTACATACATTGTTAGTCCCGGAGTCTGCATGTCCTACCCATGTCTGCATGAGTTTACTCCCATAGTCCAAAGACATGAGTGTTAGGTTAATTTGGCATATACACACATATACAAGTCAATGCCTATATACAGTGGTGTTAAAAAGTGTTTGCCCTTTTCCTGATTTCCTATTTTTTGTGCATGTTTGTCACACTTAAGTGTTCAAACCAATTTAAATATTAGTGAAAGACAACACAAGTAAACACAAAATGCCATTTTTAAATAAAGGTGTTTATTATTAAGGGAGAAAAAAAAATCTAAACCTACATGGCCCTGTGTGAAAAGTGATTGCCCCTAAACCTAATAACTGGTTGGGCCACCCTTAGCAGCAACAACTGCAACCAAGTGTTTGTGATAACTTGTCTTTTACAGCATTGTGGAGGAATGTTGGCCACTCATCTTTGCAGAATTGTTGTAATTCAGCCACATTGGAGGGTTTCCAGCATGAACGGCCTTTATAAGGTCATGCCACAGCATCTCAGTAGGATTCAGGTCAGGACTTTGACTAGGCCACTCCAAAGTCTTCATTTTGGTTTTCTTCAGCCATTCAGAGGTGGACTTGCTGGTGTGTTTTGGATCATTGTCCTGCTGCAGAACCCAAGTTCGTTTCAGCTTGAGGTCACGAACAGATGATCGGACATTCTCCTTCAGGATTTTTTGGTAGACAGCAGAATTCATGGTTCCATTTATCACTGCAAGTCTTCCAGGTCCTGAAGCAGCAAAACAGCCCCAGACCATCACACTACCACCACCATATTTTACTGTTGGTATAACGTTCTGTTTCTGAAATGCTGTGTTACTTTTACACCAGATGTAATGGGTCACACCTTCCAAAGAGTTCAACTTTTGTCTCGTCAGTCCACAGAATGTTTTCCCAAGTCTTGGGGATCATCAAAATGTGTTATGGAAAAATTGAGACGAGCTTTAATGTTCTTTTTTTCAGCAGTGGTTTTTGTCTTGGAACTCTGCCATGCAGGACATTTTTGCCCAGTCTCTTTCTTATGGTGGAGGCATGAACACTGACCTTAACTGAGGCAAGTGAGGCTGGATGTTGTTGTGGGGTCTTTTGTGACCTCTTGCATACGTTGTTGTTGCGCTCTTGGGGTAATTTTGGTGGGCTGGCCACTCCTGGGAAGGTTCACCACTGTTCCATGTCTTCGCCATTTGTGGATAATGGCTCTCGCTGTGGTTCACTGGAGTCCCAAAGCTTAAAAATGGCTTTATAACCCTTTCCAGACTGATAGATCTCAATTACTTTCTTTCTCAATTGTTCCTGAATTTCTTTGGATCTATTTACAGTGGGGCAAAAAAGTATTTAGTCAGCCACTGCAAGTTCTCCTACTTAGGAAGATGAGAGAGGTCTGTAATTTTCATCATAGGTACACTTCAACTATGAGAGACAAAATGAGAAAAAAAAAAATCCAGGAAATCACATTGTAGGATTTTTAAAGTATTTGGTCACTCACAAACACACACACATATATATATATATATATAAAAAACTGCTCTAACGGCCAGGACCCCCAAAGGACCACTACAGATCAGGTTCTATTTGGTTGGTGAATAATTCATACCATGGACTGGGTCACTGTCTATTGTTGTTTCTGATTTGTGCCCAGTGTTGCCGGCTAGGCACCCATCTTCCCACAACCCTGACCAAGCATTAAGCGGATAAGAAAAGGAATGACAGAAAGAATGAATCATTCTCAGCGCTGCAGTGACACTTATGTGGTGGTGGTGTCTTAGTGTGTGTTTTGCTGGTATGATTGAATCAGACACAGCAGTGCTGCTGGAGTGTTTAAACACTGCGTTCACTCACTGTGCACTCTATTAAACACATCTATCATATTGCTCCACCTTTAGATGTAAAGTCAGAGAAAGTAAGTCATCTGTTGTTGTACAGTTTGTTTTAGTCATTTTCCAATCCTTCATCGAGATGGCACGGTGGCTCGGTGGGTAGCACTCACAGCAAGGATCCTGAATTCGATCCCAAGGTGGAGCACTCTGGGTCCTTTGTGTGGATTTTGGCTGTGGGTTTACTCCGGGTACTCTGGTGTCCTCCCACAGTCCAAAGACATGCATTAGGTTAATTGATTACTCTAAATTAGCCTGATCAGAATGTATATACACACATGACTGTCTTTGAAGCAACATTGTGCATTGATATAAGCCTTGTGTCTGTCATTAAAATGTCCATTGATGCAGACAGTGACGTTAAATAAACCAAATAAAATCCAATCCTTCATCAGTGTCACAGCAGCACTGCTGTATCTGATCCACTTACACCAGCACAACACACACCATGTCAGTGTCACTGCAGTGCTGAGAATGATCCATCACCCAAATAGTAAATGATCAGTGGTGGTCCTAACCATTAGAGCAGAGAGTAAAGGGGACTAAAAGTATGTAGAGTAACAGATGGGCTACAGTCTGTAATTATTAAAAAAGTGCTTCTATTTGGTAAGTGGAACTGATAAAATGGACAATGAGTGTAGAAACAAGAAACTGAACCTAATAAAGTGATCAGTCAGTTTGTTTGTTTTGTGGCATTGTTTCCTTTATATGGGAGGGATATCATGATATGTATCAATTGTAGGGAATTCCGTAAACAAGACAAAATAGCCAGACTCCTTTTTGCTCAGTTCTATGTTAAATTTAACATAAACCTTCACTCCTTACAGCCCCCATTACCTCTGTATTTAAAGTGAATATAATGACGGACATTGGCTGTAATGTAGCCTGTGAATTATTGATGGCATTCTTTCGTAAGACAGCCCTATTAAGAGGTTATATCTAGCATTTCTGTTGCCAGATATCTTTACCAGGAGACATGTTGCTATTGATTTGTTGTTATTTTAAATTTATAACAAATTATTATGTATACTCTGATTCTAAATATTTAATGCTCTAATCAGCCCTAGGAGCGAAGGCGAAAACACAGTAAAGAGGGCTGAGAAGGGAGGCAGGGTGTAGGAGGGAGTTTGAAAGAGACCAACGTCATTTGCAGATGAGGTGAAATTGGATAATTTACTGCTTGGATGCAGAAGAGCGAAGTTCCTCTTCTGCAAATTTACAAGTAAAGTAGCTAATAATGCCAGGCAATTAGAAAGCCCACCGCTGCTGGAAAAAAACGGGGGCTGGAGTTATTGCTCATTCGGATTAGATGCTGTATTACACACACAGAAGGGAGGGGGGCGGTGTTGAAAAGTGGCTTTACATGAGCAAAAAGGACAATGTCTTTAAATGCCACACTTCAGCAACAAAAAGGATTTACCTCTAATTAATTTCTGAACATGTTTCTACACTCTCTGGTTACAGAGACACACACAGAAGCACTCTCCTTTAGCAACAACTATAGGAGAGCAAAAATCTATCATTTAAAAAAATCAAGTGGCAGCAGTATCTCATTCCAAATGATACCTAGATCAGCATCAGCAGAGGAATGGCAGGCATTAGTGAAGATCCCTCTCCCAGCACTCCACACGCTCAGACTTCTCTAACTGATAGATATGAGGATTTGTGGGAGGATTAGTAAAAGTGTTTCTCAAGGACAATCTTTTTGAATAAATTGTTTTGTGTTTGCAACTGACCTACCGTGGTGCTTGAAAGTTTGTGAACTCTTTAGAATTTTCCATTGGTTCTGAAATCGCAGCTTATTTACTATTTAGTGTACTATTTAGGGTGTCGGACATTTGTAGGGTTGTCCGAATTCTCAGTGGACAATCTGATTCCCTATATATTACACTACATTGTTACATATCATGCACCGGAAATATTAGTGTACAACCGATGCACACTATTTACAGACTAACTTACCACAAAGCATAGTGGCTTTCCTTGGCATTACTCAGCAAAGATGATGGACAAATTCGATTCCATCGGACTGATGAATTCCATGTACAAATATAAGTACAAGATATTATTTAATGACTAATAAATGACAAACAGTTGATAATGTGTTTACTAGTTCTTCATTCTTCATGGTTTTAGTTTGTCGGACAAATGGGTGAATGTTTACAACTGGACAAGTAGCATTGTCAGCTAACACAAAACATTGCTAAATTGTCATATTCTGAAGTATTGTGACAGGGTTGTGACACGGTAGGGTTGTTCATGTTTCGGCTGGTTTATGCGCCTGAAGACCAATTTAATTTGTTTCAGGCTTAAGTAAGCGGTGTCTGAATTCCCTCGTTTGTGTGGCTCACTGCTACCCTATATAGAACACAGAACACACTATATAGTGATTAGTGATTAGTGAAAGAGTAAACAAATGGACCATTTCAGACACACCCCATATTTCTACCTAAATATGACCTTAAATGTCATTAAATGTCAGATTTTCATGAAGAAAACCCAGTTAAATGGAGACAAAAACATTACACTTGGTCATTTATTTATTCTGGAAAATGACCCAGTATTACTTATCTGAGTGAACCTTTGCTTTCAGTATCTGGTTTGACCTCCTTGTGTGGCAATTACTGCAACTAAACATGTCCGGTCAGTTCTGCACATCAGCTTGGAGGATTTTTATCCCATTCCTCCATTCCTCAGCTACAAATCTGAGTTGTTAGTGGATGTAATGAGATGAACTGCTCCTATCAGAGCTTTCCACAACATTTCTATTTGAATAAGGTAAGTATTTTGATTTGGCAATTCCAAAAGATACAATTTATTCTTCTTTAACCATTCTTTGGTAGAATGATTTGTGTTCTTAGGGTCGGTGTATTGCTGTATGACCCTTGAGATCCATGGGCAGATGTACTGATTTCCTGTAGACTTTTCTCGTATAATTCACAATTATTTGTTCCATCAGTGATTCCAACATATCCTGGCCCAGATTAAAACCATGATACTACCACCAACATTTTTCACAGGTGGGATAAGGTTGTTATGCTGGAATGCATGCCTTTTCTCCAGACATCATGCTTTTCATTTAACCAAAATGTGGTATTCTGGTTCCATTCCTGACTCTAATTTCACCTTCAAATTAACAGCTAATCCATTCAGATAATTTCTCTACTCTCAGCTATGTAATAATGGATCTTTTTTCCCAACAGATGAGAAGCGTAATGTTTAGTGTAAGTGAAAGTGAACCACGTGAAAGTTTGCGCTAATAAAACTGATAGCAGGTTCATATTAAACATTTAAATGAGTTTACAGGTGTGCTTTGAAAGTTTGTGAACCCTTTAGAATTTTCTATATTTCTGCATAAATATGACCAGAACATCATCAGATTTTCACACAAGTCCTAAAAGTAGATAAAGAGAACCCAGTTAAACAAATGAGACAAAAATATTATACTTGGTCATTTATTTTTTGAGGAAAATGATCCAATATTACATATTAGTGAGTGGCAAAAGTATGTGAACCTTTGCTTTCTGGTGTGACTTTTCCCAGGTTCTCTTTCTACTTTTAGGACTTGTGTAAAAATCTGATGATGTTTTAGGTCATATTTATGCAGAAATATAGAAAATTCTACAGGGTTTCACAGACTTTCAAGCACCACTGTATGTACTAAATCAAACACACAAAAATTTCCAACGATGGAAGGTTAAGATTTAAATTAACTAAATTTTATGTCTATATAATGCGATATGAATATTTGTACATTATTTTAGTTGAAATGCTGCCCAAGGAGGCTGGGTCCCTTTTTGAGTCTTTATAGCATTTAGGGAGTTTTTTTCTTTTCATTATCACCCTAGGTTTGCCCAGTTTGGGCTGGGGTTTAGATAATACAAGATACAACATAGTATCTATAGTTTACATGAATATACCATAAGCTGTACCATTCATACTGTACACATTATAGAACATTTAGTAACATATTTAAAATAAAGCTATCAGTAAAATGAGATCTTCTGAGTATTCTAAGATGAGTTCTTCTAGCCCACTTTTCAGAACAGTGAAGCACATTTCCTCTTGACCCTCCTGTAGGCTAATAAGGCAATAATTTTTTAAAAAGGCAGATGTGCTAATTGGTCTGTGGGAATAAATGGCAGTTTGGAAAATGTGTCAGCTGAGAAAAACTGTTAGCATTAATAATTTGAAGGTAAAGAAATGCATTCCTAATTGGGTTACATAACCAATTAAATTATTAGGTCAGTCTAGCGTTCTCATTGTCAAGTTATAAAACAAGCCCATCCGTGTCTACGTTTTCTGTTTTTCTTTCTTCCTGCGGGCTAAATTTACGAAATCTAACAATAGCAAACACTACACTTATCATCCAGTCCTAAGAAATGTCACTTATATCATGGGCAGAACATCTTTTTAATTTGGAGACACACCTTGTCATGCTCATGTGGAAGCCTAAATACCACCCAACCAATTGTACATTAGGGATCCTCCTAATTCTGGCCCACATCAAGAGGGATTACAAATGGAAGTGTGTCAAAGTGGTGTAAATCAAATGGGGTGAAGAAAGTCGCTTTCTCAATAGACATTGGGCAGTAGTCCTTTTTTTAAATTCATTGTGTAGTAAAATCAAGCTATCATCAGTATGCAACACAGAAATAGCAGGGCTGTTTCATTCACTCTGGGATTTTTCCATTCAACAATAAATAAGTAAATAAACTGTGGTAGCCTAGTGGTTAAAGTACTGGACTCTGGACCAGAAGGTCCAGGGTTCAAATCCCACCTCTGCCAAGCTGCCACTG
>JAJAGP010005625.1:0-30907 GCA_025084515.1 Ancistrus triradiatus | reverse complement strand
TATGGTGGTTTTTCCTGTGGAAACGAGATAGCATGTCGAGCACGCTAGATGGTCTGCAACTAAGAACGCGGCAATGTGTGTTGTGACATTCCTCCTGTAACCAGCATTAAACATTAAGCGACTTGAACCACAATAGCTCTTCTGTGAGACTGTGGTGGCCTAGTGGTTAAGGTAATGGACTATGGATGAGAAGGTCCATCGTTCAAATCCCACCTTTGCCAAGCTGCCACTGTTGGGTCCTTGGGCAGGGTCTTTAACCCACAATTGCTTGTATTGTAAGATTGTATCAATCGCAAGTTGTTCTTGATAAGGGCATCTGCTAAACAACAAACTGTTCTGTCCGTTTGATACAATAAGATAATATTATTCTGTCTGGTTATGGTTTTAATGTTTTGATTTATCGATATATTATATTCATATCCATTCCTTATCTGTACCATGACTTAAGGCTTTATAGTTACCTACTTATCTGTCTCTGTCCGTCCATCTTTGCATACAGGACAAGCAGAAATTCAAGGACATCCTTAAAGTAAGTTTACCGTCTCATAATATAGCCACCAAGCTTAGACACTCTTTTTACAAACACCACTGTATCTAGAGAACATTATCACACAAAGTGGAAAGATGACTTAACACTTTAATATGCAGGCAGCTGTGGGAGACTTGCCCATCCAGGAGGTGTGCTACTGCAAATCCATCAAGAAACTATTAGTGTGTCTGGCTGACACATGCGACAGGTATGAATTACATAAAACAGTGCTGAACTGTATAATACAGATTATTTTCACCACTGTTTTCACTTTATGTTGGCAACACACAAAAAAGCACAGTGTAAAAACCCACCAGCGATTATTTAGGCCAAGTCAGCACCAGACTTTTTGCCACCCTTGCTAAAAACATACATTGTGGACCTCCCTTTGCTAACATAAGAGCGTTTAGTATCTCACAATGCAAGATAAAACTATTATTTAAAAAAATAATAATAATAAAATAAATAAAATAAAATAAACACCTCTCACCCTCAACAGAAGACATTTTTCATTTTTTCATTATTATCATCTCCAGATCCTTTAAGTCCCAAGCCCACTCCTGTCCATTCTCAAATGTTTTCTATGGGCATAGACAGCACAAGTTTAAATGCATTCATTTGTAGTCAACAGAAAACGGCCTTCTTTTGGCACACCACCCAAACAGTTCATTAGCATAGAGGTGCTGTCTAAGTTTAGATTTGGATACCCAAAATTCTACCATCTTCAAACCATTTCAGAAATTTCTGAGCAGCTTCCTTACTATGTTGACACAAAACGGGCTTGTGTCACCTACCAGCAGCACAGGTCCATTACAACTCATGTTCTTTTCAGTTTTTTAATGACTGGAGATTGTACACTTACTTATCATTATATTACGTACACCTCCTCATTTCTATTATTATTCTTATTGTCCCTTTTCAGTTCCACTTACCATATAGAAGCACGTTGAGGAGTTCTACAATTACAGACTGTAGTAAGTCTATTTCTCTACATACTTTGAATATCCCCTTTACCCATCTCTAAGGGGCTGACCCCCACAGGACCCCCACAGATCAGGCACTATTTGGGTGATGGATCATTCTCAGCACTGCAGTGACACTGATGTAGTGGTAATGTGTAAGAGTTGACCAGATCAGACACACCAGTGCTGCTGGAGTTTTTAAAACACCTCAGTGTCACTGCTGGACTGAAAATAGGCCACAAACCAAACATGTCCAGCCACCAGCATCCTGAGAGCACTGGTGTAATAGAGTGCAAAGTGAGTGAAATCTTTAAAAACTCCAGCACCACTGCTGTGTCTGATCCACTCGTACCGGCTCAACACACACTAACATACCACCAACACATCAGTGTAATCGCAGTACTGACGATGATCCACCATCCAAACAGTACCTAACCTGGGACTGTGGTAGCCTAGTGGGTAAGGTACTGGACTATGAACCACAAGGTCCAGGGTTCAAATCCCACCTGTGCCAAGCTGCCACTGTTGGGTCCTTGAGCAAGGCCCTTAACCCACAATTGCTTGGATATTAATACTGTATCAATTGTACGTCGCTCTGGATAAGGGCGTCTGCTAAATGCTGTAAATGTAATGTAAATGACCTGTGGTGGTTCTGTGAGGTTTCTGACCATTAGGGACCAAAGTAAAGGAACTAACATAGTATGCAGAGAAATGGACTACAGTCTGTAATTTTAGAACTAAAGTGCTTTTCTACGTGTGTATTTTCACAAGAGCCATTTTTCTAACCCTTCATTTAAGAAGCTGAACACACTGAAGCATTATTTCATTTGTCCTGAGTCATCATAAGTATTATCAAGTGAAGCAAAAAGCCATGAACTTGAAACCTCTTAAACACGTAAAAAAAAAAAAATAGATAAAATGTTAAATAACATTTTAAACATTTACTAAGGGTGCTAACTGTTCTGTAGCTGACCGACTGTACACTCCAGAACTTGAAAGTTTGCAATGGAAATCTGAAGGCCCACAAAACACATCTTAACATCTGTTGAAGGTCTGCACTGACGTCCCTAAACCCAGTGGCCGAGGCTCTGCTGAAAGCCGAAAACAGTGGAAAAATTAAAAGTCTCGTCGTCACAGTCAAAGGAGCACCGACCTCCCATGCAGGATATGACTTCTTCTCTCGCACCTTCGCCCCTTGGCATGGGATTGCAGAAGACCCAGTCACTGGTAATTCCTCTTGTACTACAGAGCTGAACATGCACCAGACTGCTTCAACAACTGTCAATGCTCTTCATTCTTAACACTATTCTTAATAACTGAATTCAGGTGTTTCATGTTGTCTCACTGGCACAGGTGTATAAAATAAAACACCTACATGTAATTAATTTAAATGCTGTAAATTAAGGCTAGGTATTACTAAGAAAAATATTGCAAGTTTAAGCCCAGTCTCTGCAGTGCTGCCTTTAAAGGACCCCTGAGAAAATCCTTTATCCTCAACTGCTTGGGACTCTGTGACTTAGTAGTTAAGGTATACTATATATACAAAAGTATTGGGACACCTACACATTACACTTATGGGAGCATTTATGACATCCCTTTTTAAATCCATAGGTATTAGTATGGGATTGGTCCCCTTTTTGCAGCTACACTATATAGACAAAAGGTATGTGGACACCCTAAAAATTATATCCAAAACACGGGCACCTTTGCTGGTACAAGAGCCTTTATTCTTTTAAAAAGGGCTTTCCACTCAGTTTTTGGAACAAGACTGTGAAGTCAGCTTCTGATGTCAGACAACAAGCCCTGGCTCACTTTTGGTTTCCATTGCATTTTCAAGGTGTCCCAAGCAATGGTGGGTTAAGGGTCTTGCTGAAGGACCCAAAAGTGGCAGCTTGGTTAAACCCTGAACCTTTTGGTCCATGGTCCAGGACCTTGACCACTAAGCCACCACAAGTGGCCGATTCATGCAGACGAACATTTGTTAGGTCAGATACTAATGCTGGATGATAGGGCCTGTCTCAATCTGTTCTTGTTCTTTCCAACGGTATATGATGTGGTTGAGGTCAGGCCCTTCCACACCAGACTCACACAACCAAGCTTACAGTATATGTATACTGGGGCACAGTCATGCTGGATGGAACATAAAATTGCTTTCACCAAACTGTTCCTACAATATTGCAAGCATACCATTGTCCAAAATGGCTAGGTATGCTGAAGTGTTAAGATTTCCCTTCACTGGAATAAAGATGAAAACATCCCCCTAGGAAACTTTAGCAGATGCCCATTTGAGAGTTACTTGCAACTAATACAACCAAGGCACAATGCAAGCCAACATATGACAAAGACCCTTCTGCATGGTCCAACTGTGGCAACTTGGCTGCGGTAAAACTTGAACTCTCAACCACTGGGTTAATAGTACAGCACCTTAACTGCTGTACCAACACAGTTCCAGCCTTGACTTTTTCACACTTAAGTGGCATTAACCACTTGTAACACCAATTATGTCATGTCTGTTCAGTATGATGGGAATACCCTCTGATGTATTGCATTACATCTACAGGTAGATTTTTAGCTCAGCTTCTGTATGTGTACAATTGTTCAGTGAATTCACATGAGCTGTGCTGCAAACCAACAAACTAGTCCTGAATATATGTGATTTAAAAAGAAAAATGCTTTACACAGGGACAGAGATTCACGTAACTAAACCTGAAGAGCTACCAAACAGCAATGTCTTCTTTGATCTGAACACGATTCAGCTGAACTTTGACAACAAGCAAGGAAATAAATTTAATTTGTCTAATGCAATCCACTACACATAAAAACATTCCAATCACAGACAGCCATGCAACTGAGTATGGGATTTTTGTCCTTGTACACCCGTCAAATTCCTAAAGTTATGAATTTCGAGAAACTGTGTGGTAAAAACTACTGACCTGAATACAGTCTGAATACAGAAGAGTTTGAGCCCTAAACTATTCCTTCGAATTCCTCACCCTGTTTGTGTGTGCTGCAGGTGGCCTCTCACACCGTCCTGCTGCTTACTGGTCTGAGAAACTAGGAAAGAAGAAAATGTTGGGTACTTGTCTGACCTGTCTTTCTAGTAATCTCATCATAAGCATCTTTTTTTAACCCTTTATGCACTGAATTAATCATTAAAATGACAGACTAATTATTAGCAACCAAGTAACATACTGAGAAACCTGTCCACAATGCCTCAAGGTTAAGAGTATATTTTATTCGACACTGGCACCACTGTATCAGGCACAGCAGTAATTTACAGTGTTTTGTGGTAAGACGACTCTGAAGTATAATCTCTAAGCAAACAGCTAAACATTAGCCCCCAAGGTTAACATATCCAAGTGGATAATACTGTCATCGATGGTTGCCCTGCCAAACTTAATTTGAACTGATGGACCAGACAGGGCACGCATGGCAAAGGCAACAGTACTACAGAACCAATAGGGATCCATTTGGGATGCAGTCTTAAACGCTGATTATCCAACTTAGTTTAGTCTGTAATAACGTACTGTACCATCAGCACAAACAAAACTGATACTCCAGATTTGAAATTTAGCGTTATGAACCACCGACAGAGAGCTTATGGTTATATAGCCTGTTATACTTATGCAAAGTAACGATAGTTATTATGCAATCATCAATACGTCTCTAAGAAAAAGACAATTCTAGGAATGCCTATTAGCTCATCAGCCAGAAGTGATGACAAAGCCTGCATGACTGCATGTTGGAAGCGTTGTGCGTGGCAACCAGCCAAACAGGAATAAATGTAATCCAAAAGGGAACCAAAAAGAAGATGCATTAAACTGCATTTTCTGAACTAGTCATAAGCAGTAAAGACATTCAAAAGCAAGGACTTGGTGGATTAATAAAGGTAAAATTCATAGCAGATTCTCAACTAAAACTAGCTCACATTCATGTTTGTGTGGCAGCCTACCAGTGCTCCAGGCGTGGTGGTGAGCTAGAGCTGGAACTGAGAGATGACAGCAGATTGGACATCGCCGGTCAAGCAGTGGTCATCCTCCAAGGAGTCCTCAAACTCTAGAGAACCTGCTTTTAGAGTCGACTACAAAAACATGCCTACATATAGAATGCTCAGACGTTCACCATTACTGTGTGCCAACAGTTGATATTAATTCACGGTTTACTCTGTCACCAATTAAAAAGTACATCCAAACATGTCCCAGTGTTGAGTGTCAGCAGGTAGTGGCAGGAAGATCACATCATAAAACCAGATCAGCTGAAGTCATGTGAAATGAAACGTCAGTTCATGTTTCATAAAGAAAAGGGGAAGTGGTGTTTTTATTTTTTAACGGCAAAACGGCACTAGCCAAATGAAGTTTCAAAAGCCAAATTTGGGACATTTGGAAGGATTAATGCCTGGTGATTTTGCTCAACAAAGGCCTCCGGGAGTACCTGGATAGAGGAATGCTTTAAAGAGGTACTCTAAGTGGATTGGGAATTAAAACAAGTAGACTAAACTAGAGAGGACTGGTGATGGCATGAGCCCAATTTGTGTCCTTGAAACTTTTTTTTTTAATGGACGTGTCAATCTAATCAGTATTTGTGCTGAAGAATATCCATAGACTTCTTATACTGTACGTCTTTAAGAGTAATTCATTTTTGAAGTCGCAACATGGTTAAAATAGCTTTATTATTTGAAACATACAAAATCTGTCAAAACTGTACATTAAAACATTCAAGGTTTACTCACAAGGGCTGTTCAAAAAAAAGCAAATCAATCACTTGTGGGCACCTGAGGGGTGCAGTGTGGTCCAGTACATTAGCCCTCCATCACAGGGACCCGAGTTGGAGTGCCAGCAGTGCCTTCTGGCTCAGGTCAGGCATCACATTCAGACACAACCTTTGGAGAGTGGGGGATTGGGGGTTGGTATAGTCTTTGGGGGTGCTCGATGGATCATCCCCCTGTGCCTGGGCTCTGTGTTCTCTAGGGATAGGCGCCAGACCCCTGCACAGAACCCTGACCAGCAAAAGTGGCCGTCTTAAAACGTTTAAAAAAATCTATTATTATTATTTTCAAACCACCCCAAAAAAAACCCCCCTCTTAAAAATACATTAAGGAGTAGCATGTTCTCCTGGCAAGTGAAAAATGATGAGGTAAGAACTACATAGAGTGTAAAATGAACCCACTCTATAGAAATTATAGAACACTGAACAACTATAATACACAGCCTTCTTACTTTCAGTCAGAATTAGCTTACAGTACATAATGAGCCTCTAAAAAGTTCAAGTGTTTCTACTCGAGCGAGCTTTCAATAATTAACTAGACTTATTTGCTGGACTGTATCACAGGTCGATTCTAGGCAGTGCCTCGTGAGCAGCAGGTGGAAGCTGATGGATGTGGTACAAGTTAAGGAGAACAGGGTCAGCATGGAAGTACAACACTGGTACACGTTACAATCCAACATTTCTATATTAAATAAATAACTGCTTCGAATCCAAAGTATTAATAATTACCAGGGCTTTGAGTACTTTTCAAACGCCTCCACAGAAGGCCATATCAGAACATATGCAAGTGTCGATCAAGGAGTGATAGCAGCTGTGGCATCTTTCTCCAAATTCTGGAGTGGGTTATGATGATACGCTACATATAAAACACGCCATTCTTTCATTCAAGCACTTTGAGCATGTCTTTGAGAGTAAGGTTTTCATAACCAAGACTTCTAATGCTAAATTTAAGTTTGTATGAATCATGAAGGCAGGAAAAATGTCAAGAACCTATACAAACACTTGTATAATTAGGGCTGTGCTTAAAAATAAATGCAATTAAAAATCGTTACGCAACATATAGCTATATTTATTTATGATATACTACACGGATTTTAAGCTCCAAATATACATTTTTTTGATGGAAGAATTAATATTGTTTTCACATACTACGGACGATATACTCAGGGCTCTATGGTTTGCTTGTTTATTTATTTAACGTCACTTCAGAATCAATGGCTATTCAGGAGCAAGGTTACAGCGATACATTCATACTGGGCCAATTCAGAGCAACCACTTAACCTAATGCACGTCTTTGGAATGTGGGAGAAAACTGAAGTACACCGAATAAATGCACACATACATGTGAAGGAAACTCCACAAAAGCGAAACTCCACAAATGCATCAGGTGCTAAATATGTACATGATTATGTACATGGACTTTTAATTGTAAAACATTAATAGTAATTAGTCTTCCTTTATTTACTATAGTTCTGGATTTGATGTTTTTGAAGGTATTTTGGAGATTTTACATATTTAAATAAAGATAGAAGGGTTTTCCCCTCACAAACAGTTCTACTCATAAAAGCTTCTGTGCACTCGTCACTTGCTCCAAAGCAGCAATTAATAAACATCAAATTGCCATTGTCTAATGACAGCTGGGTAAAACTTGCGTGCATTATGGTGTTCCTCCAAAAGGAAGACAAAACTTTAAAATTCAGATAGAGCAAGTTTAGCACCGAGAACTGTAAAACTGAATTACACACTTGCAAGTGGGGGGTTGTGAACAATTGATGCCACAACCTGCAACTCAGACTGTATCTCGCTAACCTGACTTAAACTACCTCGTCTCTTAGAAATATCTTTGCATAGTGAACCCCATACAAAGTAAGTAGGCAACAAGGGCATTAAATGGTTATTGAGATAAACATGAACACACTGTTTATTAAATAAATAAATAAATAAATAAATGTCTACCCAGATAAAAACGTTATCACACTTGTTCCTAAATCAAATTTCCAGGCACGCTTCTCTAAAAAGTGGAGCAAATGCAAGCATTTGTAGAGCCCTGATACTATACATTTCTTTAGTGGCTACGATTTTAGTAATACGGTTCATCCAGTATAATTTAAAAATAAAGTGTATTAAAGGATATCATGTCCTCCTGCTGCATGTGAGTGAGCAGCCTTTCCAGTGGGGCATACAGGCGAAGCGCTGGAGCTGAGCCAAGCATCAGGAGCTTGTGTTTGGCTCTGGTGATGGCCACGTTCAGCCTGCGCCAGTCTTTCAGCAACTCTCCCAGCTAACACATGCAGAGTCCAAAAAACAAGCACATTTACAGCATTTAGCAGACGCCCTTATCCAGAGCGACTTACAATTGGTACAATCTTACAATCCAAGCAATTGTGGGTTAAGGGTCTTTCTCAAGGACCCAACAGTGGGGAGGTGGAATTTTAACCCTGGACCTTCTGGTCCAGAGTCCAGTACCTTAACCGCTAGGCTACCACAGTCCCAGATATATCCCAGACACATATCCTACTTAAACACTCACAGTCATAACTCATGACAATAGCTTTGTAGACTAAACTGTTTTGATAGACTCGATTGTCCATTTAAGCCTTGTCATCATGCTCAGTGACATGGAAAGGCTGATCCTGCTGGTACTAAGAACCTGTTTTAAAGGTCAACATAACCAAGAAACTGACTGTAAACTTTAGAAGGGAGCAACAGAGACATGCACAGCCCTTCAAAGACTGTAGCATAACCAAAAATAATATCTTCAACAAGGGGACAATTGCATAAAAAGTTTGGGAACCACCGAGTTATTACATTCATTACACATACTATCGTCTTGTATTCTATAATTTCATATTCACCATTTTATTATACTCATATTGAATTCACTTTACTTTGTCTACATACAATTATATTTAATTTAGTTCTTTACAATGTCACCTCAATTTTAATATTCAGCTTTTGTGTATTTAATCCATTACTATAAACCTATTAATTTGGTCGCTTAGTTTAATTCGTATGTACAGTATATCATCTAGGATGCCCAATGAGGTTTGGTCCCTTTTTGAGTACTGATCTTCAAGGTTTCTTCTGAAGGATTTTTTCCTTGCCACGTTCGGCCGAAGTTTGCTCAAACAACGGCTGTGGGCCTAGATATTTGTAAAGTTGCTTTGAGACAGTGCTTCATTGCAAAAAGCACTTTATATAAATAAAATTGACTTGACTCTCTTAGGTCTCAATATATGCATCAGTACTTACGTTGCCCTCTGTGTGACTCCTGACAAAAGACACAATGATGATGCTCTTGTCTCGGCCCTGATATTTGTCCACAGTGTTCACTTCTATGGCTCTGAAAGCTTCTCCTTCCAGCAAACTGGAGATTGTTTTGAGCTGCTGCCGGTATGGAGCGATGACACCCATGTCAGTCGGCCTACAGCCAGCCTGAAACAACAACATAGCATTATTGCTGCCTGTTGGTTTTACCCAATAACTGGCAAGACAAAAACAAAAACAAAAAACAAACTGTGAATGCATACAAATAAAGCAATTTAAGGTCATTCAGAAAACTGTCCTAACTGTGTCTACAAGGGAAAAAACTGGTAACTTCATGGCTGCAACTGGGGTTTTCAACCTTTTGTACATGTCCTCCTGTCTACTTGAGCTTTTTGAGCTCATGCACTGCTACCACCACAGGCATTCAATCACCGAGAACTTATTAGGCACACCTGTACACCTTATCATTTATGCCAGTGTTTCCCAACCACTGTGCCACAGCACAATAAACGTGCCTTGAGAAATCATCAGGTGTGCCGTGGAAGATCCAAATTCTCTGTGATTTTGGCTGTGGTGTGACTGTTGGCTCTAGAGGGCAAGTTTGAGTATTTAATTTTAACATTTTTTATTTGTATTTTTTTATTCTGACTGCCTGGGATTTCTACAAAGTCTATAGCGTACACTGATAATTATGCATATATATATATGTATATATAAAATGCAAATCTCTCCAATTTTACTTATAGGATGCAATAATTTATAGCACCATTTCTTAGCACTAATGGTTGCACTACAGAATAGGGTAAACCTGTGGTGAATACAATTGCTGCACAGACCAGTACACTGACTTACATTTATGTCATTTAGCACACACCCTTATCCAGGGTGATTTACAGTACAGTCAAAGGGATTGTGGGTTCAGAACCTTGCTCAAGGACCAAACAGTGGCAGCTCAGTAGAGGTGGGATTTGAGCTCTGGACACTGGATCCATAGTCCAGTACCTTAATCACTAGGCTACCACAGTGCCATGACTCCTGAGCATGTTGATTAGCTGCTGTTCCTGAAGAACATGCTCATTTGAGGATGAACTGAAGTTTGTCCAGGTTAAATAAAACAAGTCATTAAACACCATGTTCCAAGATTTGCATGAAACAGGTTGGTTGTGCTCGTTAAGAACTGAAATGTGTACATTTTTCTCAGTTTAATTTCTGAATTAATGTACTTTTTATATCAATTTATTTTGGGGGTTTTCTGTAAACATAAATGTACACAGATTTTTTAACAGATTTTACTTGGGCACAATTCTTTTCGGCCTTTAGACATTAAATCCCCAGAACGGTCCTGCTTTCTGGCTGTTAACTATTTTACATTGGAATGATGACATATGCAGAAAAGGTCAAGTTGCAGTCAAGGGTGTGTGTTAATGATGTACATTGTTTCAGATTTGTTGTCAAATTCTGTGAAACTGACCAATACATGCTTCCTGCTATTAGCCAATTTATCTTCAGTTACACAGATATTGTTGCGCATCATAGGAGACTGTCTTGCATTATATCGAGTATTGCAAAATTGCAGTATCGTGATATCGTGGGCAGCATATCATGAGAATGTGAGGTGCCCTGTGATTCCCACTCCTACTATATATCATAACATTAAACATGCTTAAAACATGACCACGGCTTTTCCTCACTACATTTCCCAGAGCCCTTCACTCCCACCACGTGACTCCCTATGTTACGCACTTCAGTAATGCAGTATTGTAGTGTGTAGCGTACCTCAAACATGCTTAAAACTTACATTAAACTATAGCTGGGCAAAATCATTAACATAAAGCTCCTTTTCTCACTACATTTCCCAGCGCTCATCACTCCTGCCATGTGACCCCTATGTACTACCATCAAGTTCATGCAGTTTAATGAAGGTGTTTATTATCAAGGGAGGAAAAAAAAATCCAAACCTACATGGCCCTGTGTGAAAAACTGATTGCCCCCCCCCCCCCCCTTGTTAAAACAACTATGGATTATCCCACCCGAGTTCACTGTCTCTAGCCACATCCAGGCCTGATTATTGCCACACCTGTTCTCAATCAGGACATCACTTAAATAGGACCTACCTAAAAAAGTGAAGTACACCAAAAGATCCTTAAAAGCTACACATGCCGAGATCCAAAAAATACAGGAACAATTGAGAAAGAAAGTAATTGAGATCTATCGGTCTGGAAAGGGTTATAAAGCCATTTCTAAAGCTTTGGGACTCCAGCGAACCACAATGAAAGCCATTATCCACAAATGGCAAAGACATGGAACAGTGGTGAACCTTCCCAGGAGTGGCCGGCCGACAAATTACCCCAAGAGCACAGCAACGACTCATCCAAGAGGTCACAAGAGACCCCACAACAACATCCAAAGAACTGCAGGCCTCACTTGCTTCGGTTAAGGTTAGTGTTCATGCCTCCACCATATGAAAGAGACTGGGCAAAAATGGCCTGCATGGCAGAGTTACAAGACAAAAACCACTGCTGAGCAAAAAAAAACATTAAAGCCCGTCTCAATTTTTCCAGAACACATCTTGATGATCCCCAAGACTTTTGGGAAAACATTCTGTGGACTGACAAGACAAAAGTTGAACACTTTGGAAGGTGTGTCCCATTACATCTGGTGTAAAAGTAACACAGCATTTAGAAAAAGAACATTATACCAACAGTAAAATATGGTGGTAGTGTGATGGTCTGGGGCTGTTTTGCTCCTTCAGGACCTGGGAGACTTGCTGTGATAAATGGAACTATGAATTCTGCTGTCTACCATAAAATCCTGAAGGAGAACGTACGGCCATCTGATCGTGACCTGAAGCTGGAACGAACTTTGGTTCTGCAGCAGGACAATGATCCAATACACACCAGCAAGTCCATCTCTGAATGGCTGAAGAAAAACAAAACGAAGACTTTGGAGTGGCCTAGTCAAAGACCTGACCTGAATCCTATTGAGATGCTGTGGTGTGACCTTAAAAAGGACGTTCATGCTCGGAAACCCTCCAATGTTGCTGAATTACAACAACTCTACAAAGATGAGTGGCCAAAATTCCTCCATAACGCCGCAAGAGACTCACTGTAAGTTATCGCAAACGCTTGGTTGCAGTTGTTGCTGCTAAGGGTGGCCCAACCAGTTATTAGGTTTAGGGGGCAAACATTTTTTCACACAGGGCCATGTAGGTTTGGATTTTTTCCCCCTTAATAATAAACACCTTCATTTAAAACTGCATTTTGTGTTTACTAGTGTTGTCTTTCACTAATATTTAAATTGGTTTGATGTTCTGAAACACCTGTGTGACAAACATGCAAAAAGAAAAAGGAAATCAGGAAGCGGCAAACTCTTTCCCACCACTGTATAAATCACTCTACGATGAGTTTATCAGAACGTAGTCCCATCGTAAATCAGGGAGCATCTGCACATGAATCTGCATAGTGAAGGAAATCTGATTTGTCATTGAGACTGCTAAAGTTACAATTACAGCTTTTCCGAAAAACAGCTGACAGTGGCTGAACACTTTTTAAATTCAAACAAACAGCAGATTCAGGTTCATGACTAATCTTGAAGCATGCATAATGTCAAGAAACAAACAAACAAATACATTAAAAATAAAAAAAAAAGGATAGCATACATTGACAAGTTCTAACCTTGAGCAGCAGGCTTATGAGAGCGTGTACCAGGATAGCTTCGGTGTGATTACTGACTCCTCCTTTCTCCACAGTCTCCAGGGCCGGAACCTGCAGTGACATCCAGGAGAAATTGTAAGACTTCAAAAGGTTATCTAAGTTAATTTTGTATATGGAAAATGTGCATGCATTACGTAAATAAGATTCTAAATCTGTGAACTGTGAAAAGTCATGCTTAAAACCAGTGTAAAACCACACTGCAAAAGCTTCTCATCTGAATTTTGTATTAGTGCACCAGGTGTTTAAGCCCTTAAAACCATTACACTGGGCAGTTAACTTGCAGCACAAGACATTTACAAATTTTTGAGGGCAATTTTGATTTACCGTATTTTTCGGACCATAAGGCGCACTTAAAATCCTTAAATTTTCTCAAAAATCGACAGTGCGCCTTTAAATGCGGTGCGTCTAATGTATGAATTAATTCTGGTTGTGCTTTCTGACCTAGAACCGATTGTAGATGGTACACGGCGCTCATAAATCTGTCAAAACGTTTTAGCACGGCTTTGATAAGTTACGAAGCTTACGGCCATCGTAGTGCGCAGCATCGCGGAGTAATACGGTATGTGCTTCAGCATTACGGTGTGTGCATCCATTCATTTATTTTCGAAGCGGATTTCAAACACAACGCTATCAGTCACGCAGTACAACATGGACATAGAGCAGCTGCGAGAGAATTCAACATTAACGAATCAATGATACGGAAGTGGAGGAAGCAACTAGACGCCCTGCGCCATTTAAAGACCAAACTGAGCTTTCGACGGAACTTAAGAGTTTTGTTTCATTTCATGCGCCTTATAACCCGGTGCGCTTTATGTATGAAAATAGATCCGTTAGCAGTTGATCACTGATATTGCGCCTTATAACCCGGTGCGCTTTATAGCCCGGAAAATACGGTACTCGGAGGATCAACAGTGGATGACTTGTAAAGAGAAGGACAAAGTTTAGTAGGAAAAATACAACCCCAAATCAAGAAGTTGCGATGCAGTGTGAAAAATGCAAATAAAATAAAAAAAAATGCAGTGCCTTTGACTTTTATTTCTTTAGGCACACAGTATGGACCCAAGATATTTCTTTTTTTTTTTTCTTTTCAGCTTCAATTCATTTGTTAATAAACAACCATTCCTGGATTTCAAGCCTGCAACACATTCCAAAAAAGCTGGGACAGGGGTACTTTAGGTCTAGTATTGCAGACTGTGGTAGCCTAGCGGTTAAGGTACTGGACTATGGACCAAATGGTCCAGAGTTCAAATCCCACCCCTGCCAAGCTGCCACTGTAGGGTCCTTGAGCAAGGTCCTTAACCCACAATTGCTTGGATTGTAAGATTGTATAAATTGTAAGTTGCTCTTGATAAGGGCGTCTGCTAAATGCTGTAAATGTAAAAAAAAAAAAAAAAAAAAAAAAAAAAGCTAAACTAAACAATGTGATTTGAAAACAGGTGATTTCAATCATGATTTGGTACAAAAGTAGCAGAGGATCTCCAGTTTATCAACAAACGTGTGAGAAAATTATTGAAATGTTTAAACACAGTGTTCCTCAAAGAAAAACTGGAAGGGATTTGCATATTTCAGTCCTACGTTATTTCTGATTTGGGGTTATAAAATGAAAAGAGGATGGTAAACAAACATGGACTGTTCATTCTTTTCAAATTTGGAGTGCTGAGAAAAAGGTTACCTAAGAGGAAACAATGTTGAGGAATTAAAATGTTGAGCTGACCTCAGATGTATCCAGGAAGCAGACAGCTTTTTGGGGATCCAGTGCAGCATGGACCCAAGAAATGTACTGAGGCTGACACACACACAGCTCCAGCTCCCTTTCTAGGGCGGCCCTGGAGGGCAGCTGCAAAACAGCGTTCGCCGTCCGCTCTGAGCCACACTCCAGCTTGCCCTCATACATCAGGGCATTGCTCAGGGACATGATCATACTTTAACACATGAAGAATAAAGCAAAACATTTACAGGCGATTTACAACACATGATACATCACTTTCAACCAGAGTTAAACATGGGTCAATCCTGTACCCAGAATCTAACGGAGTAAAATGGTTTGCATAGCAAGAGCGGGCATTACACAGAACGAGTGAAACCCTGCCTAAATTAAAAGCAGACCAACTACTAGGGCAAACGACCGCATAAAACAAAAAAATAATTTACAGAAAAACGTTTTGCTTTCCTATGAGCTGTTATGCTTTCTGGTTATAAATAGGTGGTGGCTTTGAGGTGGGAAAGGTTGAGAACCCCTACCTAGACAACCAAAAGCTCTGCCCAATTCGCAAATAACAGGTCAACAGGAGGGCCAACCAAAGTCCCCAGTACTGCTATATTACATGAACGTCATTGAAAGCAGGTGGGACCTGTCCTGTCTACTCCAAACCACTTAAATGCTGTATTATTGTCTTATATGCTATATCGTTATATTATTTTATTATACTCTTCATAAAATTCCATTCTCTAAAATTAGTCTACATACCTTTTATCTTAATATATTAAATGCATTTTTAAAAATGTTCCCTCTTTATATTTATCTAGTTTCTGTTTATTTAAACTATTACTATAAACTTATTAATTAGATAGCTTAGTTTAATTCTTACCACCCAATGGGAGTCAAAAAATGGTCACTTTTTGACTCTTGCTCCTCCCAAGGTTTCTTCCTTCTAACGTTTAGGGAGTTTTTCCTTGCCACTGTTGCTCTAGGCTTACTCAATATGGATTGACTTTAGATATTAAAAGATCATTTAAAATTGCTTCTTTGAGACAATACCCCATTTGAAACTATAGACATTTAGAAAGTTATATAGAAAGTTGTGAGATTATGTGAGAAAGAATTTGATTATCATTCAACTATGCATGTTTAAAAATCCACATGCAGTCTACTGGTCATCAGTTCTTCTCCCAGGAGTATAATTCTGACTCAGAAACAGCCATTGCTAACCAGTGCATCCGACTGCTTGATATTTTAAACTCCAACGCCCTCTTGTGGATATGGGAAATAAAACTGCAGTAAACAATTTTTATATCCAGTCCAATAGTCATTTTTTCAACTTTTCAGACGTCAAAACATAAAACATCAAATTTAATTTCTCAGCCAAACGGACAGCCCTACAAGAAACACAGAGATAACCGATGCAATGTACCTTAAAAACCTAATAAAAATGCTGTATTTGTTTATCTGATGAAGTGTGTTTCTCATACGACTCCCACCTGTTCATCCTGTACTGGACATTCAGCTGAACTACAGCCTGACTGTGGTACTCGAGACGCTTGAACAAGCTCTCGTCCATTCCCGAAGCTCTGTGGAAGAGTTAAATAATAAGGCACTCTCATATGAAACGTTAATCAGTTACTATATGCAGGGTATGCATCACAAAGCCCACGGTATATTCTGTGAAGCCATGCATTACGCAATCTTGATGTTGTTGAACACCACACATGCCTTGCTTACCTCTTTTTTGGTACACCTTGCTAGTACTGGGGTGGCCCCCTTTTGTGTTCAGAACTGCCTTAATTGTTCAGAGCAGAGATTCAACAAGGTGCTGGTGCTGGAAACGTTCCTCAGAGATCTTAGCCCATTTTGACCTATGATGCCAAAATCTCCCATTGCACCACATTCCAAAGGTTCTCTATTAGATTGAGATCTGGTGACTGTGGAGGCCATTTGTACACAGTGAACTCCTTGTCATGTTCAAGAAACCAGTTGAGCTTCATGACATGGTACTTAGAAGATAGTACTCTGTGGTCATGAAGGAATGGACATGGTCAGCAACAATACTCAGGCAGGTTGTGGCATTTAAACCATGCTCAGTTAGTATTAAGGGGCTCATAGTGCAACCAGAAAAAAATCCCTCATAACATTATACCACCACAAGCATCCTGAACTGTTGGTACGAGCCAGGAGGGATCTGGGCCAGATGTTGTTTACACCAAATTCTGAACCTACCAATCGAAAATCACAGCAGAAACTTGGGTGTCCAACTTGGGTGAGCTCATCCACATTGTAGCCTCAGTTGCCTGTTCTTAGACCGGTGTGATCTTCTGCTGCCGCAGTGCCAAGGTTTGACATGTTGCACATTCAGAGATGCTCTTCTGCAGAGTGGTCATTTCAGTTACTGTTGCCATTCTATCTGCTCAAACCAGTATGACCATTCCGCTCTGACCTCTGGCAACAACAAGGCATTTTCACTCAGAGAACTGCTGCTCACTAGATATTTTCTCTTCTTTGGACCATTCCCTGTAAACCCTGGAGATGGTTGTGTGTGAAAACCCCAGTAGATCAGCAGTTTCTGAAATACTCAGACCAGCCCGTCTAGCAGAAACAACCAGTCCATGATCAAAGTAAATGAAATCACCCTTCTTCCTCTTTAGAACTTCAGCAGGTCGTGCTGACCATGTCTCCTGAGTCGCTGACTCTACTTTGTGTTTAATAAAACTTTCTGCAACACAGTCTGTGCATTCCCATATAAGGTTTATGACGATTACATGCGTGACTGAAACATGATCTGATCAGAAAGACAATTATAACTGTACAATAATACCTATAACAAAATTAAACCAGTACCTGGCTTCAGCATTCAGCACAATAGGAGGCAGTTGTTGGTGATCTCCCACCAGGACAAAGCGCTGGGCATAGAAGAGTGGCCCCAGACACACAGGCTGGCTGATCTGAGATGCCTCGTCTACGATGCAGAAGTCAAAGCGCCGACGGCTGAAGATCGGATGCTTCACTCCCATACATGTAGTGGCAACTACAAGCTGAGGACCCAAGGACATGAGCTTCAATTCATATGGATTAACATGAAATAATCTAGACTAAATCTGACATTACAGATCAACATCCACTGCCTTTAATAACCAAGGTCTTACATTATAATAAACAACCAATCGACACTGTGCATCCACGAGCACGAGCAGAGGCGGGAGTTAAAAATTAACAGCAGTAGTCGGTTATTCGTGTACACGTGCTTGTTAGCTCTCGTTTGGGCTAGTGACTGTTCAAACTCAGTTGTGTTTAGAGACTTTGTTACTCGGGTCTTTGACTTTCCGCTACTTATTTATAACAAGCTGCAAACGCCGTTTGTGTATGTGCCTGTTCTACTGTAAATAGTACTCCTTAGTCCCCCCACACTACCTGTATATTCTCTCCCACCTATAACAACATAAAACTCTAACATAACTATATAAACTAGTTCATTCACTCGTTGAGTCTCGGTTTCATCTGATTTATCTTCTGTGTTGTTAGTAATACTGTGTATCAATGCATTTCTGGAACGGACTAATTCAATTTACATTATTCCTTATGGGAAAAATTTGCTGATACTCGACAAGCCTTCTAGAACGAACGAACGAAGAACGAGACTGAGGTACCCACTGTACGTACTTAAATTAACGTAATGGCCCCAATTGGCTAAAACCCTACATTCCTTGGCTGACTTTAACATTAAGAAAAATTTAAAAAAAAAGCCCATCATGTCAGGCCTACCTCTTTGTTATAGAGATCTTCCAGCTGCTCGAGACTGTTAACGCCTCTGGTCCGACTCTGTTCCTCAGTATAAGGCAGGATGTCACGATGAACCTTCTGAGCTCGGCCCAAACGCAGAAATCCGATCTTAAATTTCTTCAGTTTCAGTAGGATGTTGTCCACAGCAGAGTGTGTGTAGCTGGTCAGAAGCACACTGAAGCCACAGGCATGCAGAATACGTACCTGGAGTGGCGTAGACACAAATAAGACAGTGTATCGCAGCCTTATGACCTTAAGATGCAAAAAGACTACAGCAGCACTAACACACTGGGGGGGGGGGGGGTATTTAGCTTTACCAGAGTACAAATGGTGGTAGTCTTTCCGGTGCCAGGCATCCCAACAATGAGGGTGTAGTCTTTAGACAGCAGCACCTTTTTCATGGCCTGCTTCTGAGGCTTGTTGAGTCCTACAAGGAAGAATATAACAGCAGATGTAAACAGATGTGGGTCCTAGCACCTAGGCTGCGGGACAATCTGGCTCTCAACTATTTCTTTGATTCCTTAAATCAGGCTTCAAAAAGGGCAACACAGAAATCATTCAGATACAAAACGTCAACTAAAAGAACCACAATCTGAAACCTTTCAGAATGTTTGCAACGGTGTCCTTGGCATCTCGTGGCAGCACACTGCTGAGACTATCGATGAACTGAGGAGGCCTGAAGTCCACAATCAGCTGCCTTAACCTCTCACTGCCAAAAAAAGCAACATAAATCAGAACCTGCGCTACATACACAACATTTAAATAACAATCTCAATTCTTGGCCTTCTGAAATAAACCAAGCTACACTAAGCCCATCCTAATACACTGTATATATCATTTGCCATGTTTTCAGTCCTCATTTTCCTGTCAGTGGCACGAGAGCTCTGTTTCCTAGTCCCAGAGATCAGAGCGCAGTTGAAAGCATGCCCTAAATACTGTGTTAGTAAATAAGCTTATATAGCAGTCCTGTTGACTATTCGATTAGAAGGGACTAATGCAGTTTACAAATTTTTTACTTAAAAAGAGAGTTGAAAGTCATCACCCAGTATTAACTTTTGAACCATACACCTTCTATCACTATTACATGTAGTCATTCTTTATTCCTTAAACAGATACTCCCCGGTTTTCAATGGCCCTGTTTTTGACTTTATGATGGGAATTCAATAAAAAAAAAAAAAAAAAAAAAAATACACATTCAGCAGAAACCGTACTATGCTTTTTTAATTTCCCCAGGCATACGATAGCAGTATACACAGTCCTCTCCCACTGAGATGAGGAAGTCAGCACAGGGACACAGGGACACAGGGACACAGGGACACAGGGACACAGGGACACAGGGACACAGGGACACAGGGACACAGGGACACAGGGACACAGGGACACAGGGACACAGGGGGGAGCGATGAGCGCTGAGAAATGTGCTGAGGAAAAGACGTGGTCACGCAGTTTTTCCACATTCAATACTTTATTATAAAATAAGCTTTACGTTAATGTTTTTGGCCAATTGTAATTTAATGTAAGTATTTTAAACATATTTATAAAAAAGGCAAGGTGTCAGAATTGTTTAAATAGGTTTAATATGGGCAGCGCTATGATGTATGCGATCTGTGAATATATACAGTGGGGCAAAAAAAATATTTAATCAGCCACTGATTGTGCAAGTTCTACTTAGAAAGATGAGAGAGGTCTGTAATTTTCATCATAGGTACACTTCAACTATGAGACAAAATGAGAAAAAAAAATCCAGGAAATCACATTGTACGATTTTTAAAGAATTTAATTGTAAATCATGGTGGAAAATAAGTATTTGGTCACCTACAAACAAGAAAAATTTCTGGCTCTCACAGACCTGTAACAACATCTTTAAGAAGCTCTTCTGTCCTCCACTCGTTACCTGTATTAATGGTACCTGTTTGACCTCATTATCTGTATAAAAGACACCTGTCCACAGCCTCAAACAGTCAGACTCCAACCATGGCCAAAACCAAAAAGCTGTCGAAGGACACCAGGAAGAAAATTGTAGTGCACCCAGTTCATCATGGGGCTCAACAGCCTCCCCATGCAGCCTAATGCCAGACTTGCCTCCCCTAGAGGGCTAACAACTAGCTACAGCACCGTCTGAACACCAAGTATTAAAGTTAAATAACTGTGCAGGCCTTCGATTACAGTACATTATGCAAAGTCAGGAATGTGAAATTAAAAGACCTGGTGGGTGTGTTTTCCATGAGCATAGAGAGGTTTCCCAGATGATTGCTTAAGCCTCCGGCTCCCTCATCCTGGTCCAGCCGAAAAACCATACCCGAGGAATATTTGGTAAGATTCCTAAAGGAGTGAGGACAGTAAATATCACCACATTAAATAACATGTTTGTGACCTAAAACAATCCACTACATAATTATTTCTGAACCACATGTAATTAACCATCATATTACTGCATGAGAAAGCTTTTACAGAAGACGTAGATCAGGAAAAAGACGCATTGTACGTACTTATCCAATGAACATGTGACTCCAGTATTGGTTATCTGCGTCACATATCCTGCGGCTAAACCGATGAAGCGGCAGTCCTGGTCACTGATCACGACCCTGTCCCCTACTATGAGCGAGATAAGAGCATGTTCTGCTTGCCTACACTTGAAGCAGTGCTCATACACCCCATCAGAGAGAGCAGTCACGCTGCCTGCTAACGCCATGTTTCCCACACAGCCACCGTTCTTCTCCCTGAAAACAGTGACATTCACATTTACATTTACATTTACAGCATTTAGCAGACGCCCTTATCCAGAGCGACTTACAATTGGTACATTCTTACAATCCAAGCAATTGTGGGTTAAGGGCCTTGCTCAAGGACCCAACAGTGGCAGCTTGGCAGAGGTGGGATTTGAACCCTGGACCTTCTGGTCCATAATCCCATACCTTACCCTCTAGGCTACCACAGTCCACCTGGTAAGAGTAACTCTAGAGAGCTAAAACTGATAAATGTGTAGAGATAAATATGACTAAAGATCAATTCCTATGCAGTAGTCAGATTGGATTACCACATTTACTTGTAAAACTGTCATCAACAGAACTCAAACAAATATTCTAGCCACCATTAAGAGTACTGCAGCTATTTAGAGACATGGGAAAACCTGACAAAGAAACTGCCTGTTTTTCCTACATTTTACATTATTTAGCAGACGCCTTATCCAAGCGACTTCAATTGTTTGCAGTCCTCACAATCCAAGCAATTGTGGGTTAGGGTCCTTGCTCAAGGACCCAACATGGCAGAGGTGGGATTGAACCCTTGATCCAGTACCTTAAACACAGTCCCACAGTTTTTGAGGGATTAAATGCTTGTGCACTTCCACAAGTGAATCTCAGGGTTAATAAATCTTTTTTTCTCAAAAGAAAGTGTACTACCAATTGCAGGATTCTTTCATAGTAAAACTGCAATGGACATCTGTGTAACAATTAGATTTTGGGCCGATAATGACATACAGAACTGTGCAAAAGTCTTAAGCCACCATTAGATTTGTTGTTTTAGCAATGGGCGAATGACCATATACAACACTGTTCACAACTGGACCCAAAAATATCTATATATGTCACTCCATAATACTCCTTTCCACTGATCTTCATTCCAGTCGTTGTGAGCTTTAGCACATCTTGCCCTTTTCACCATGGTCCCCTTCAGAAGGCGGCTCCTTGGGTGCCACAAAAAGCTTCTTCTTACTGCAGAAGTTGCCAGTGGCTGCTGTTGCTCAAGTGTAATTGGATGTCACACTAAATACTCACCACTGGATTGTTAGTTTTCTAATACTGCATACAAATTTCCTGTATTTTCTGCTTGTATTCTAATATAGAGACTGAAAAAAGATTATACATGGGCATTATACCATTGCTGAGTTTTCACAATAAACAATATAATCATGACCCAAGTTTAGTTTGGGAGAACCACATGACCATTACAGAGTCTTACATCATCACATGCAATACTTCCAATGGTTATACTGTATAATTACCATATAAGCTCAATACCATCTGGAAACCAGTAATGGCTGTGGTTAAATCATCATATCCAACCTGCAGTCAGTCCACCAACAGACCCTCATGTTGTTTTTAGTGTGTCACTTGACTGCGATACATTTCTGGGAAACTAGAGATGTCCGGCAAAAACTAATGCCAGTTTGCAAGCTAAGACCACTTCAACCTGTCAAACTCTCAAGTACATTAATACATCAAAGCTGATCTGACCTGCTGTAGTGCTTGCAGTGTTTTTGCTATTGTCCTTAACTAATTAACGCAAGCTAATTTATCCTCATTCATCTTCCACTCCTGAAGTACAGAGTGAAGTCCCTCAGCACAGACAACATACAGCATTGTTAACACTTCATGCTTCCGATGTCCCATTCGATTGAAACCAAAATATCAACCACACTGGTGGATCAGCACCCCTTCTTTTAAAAAGCTCATCCATTTTAACTTTCCACAAATAGAGAAGATCTCATACACATCAGTACCAAGCAAAACTCTAAGCCTTTAAATATATCATTGAATTAGCAATTACATAATGACCAAATAGAATTACTTTTCTCAGTCTCTTTATTAAAATATAGCCAGAAAAATGCAGAGCATCTGTATGTACTATAAAACAACGCTTATTAGGGTTACAATGGCAAGTATGTAGTGTACATGCCCTTACACTAAGCAGTTGCAGCATCTGGCCTTCTACAGTCCTGAAGAGCTTTGATTAGAACCCCAGTGTGTTGATGACCCTGTGTACAGGGGTTGCCCTCCTATTCTCTCAAGCTTGCCATTTTAGGCTCAGGCTCCCCATGCCCCTAAATTGGATTAAGCGGTATGAAAGTAACCGATATATTTTGACTACCATCGACTACAATGTTCGGAGAATATATGTTAAATAAAGCTAAATACAAACCAAAAGACATGAATGCATTAAAGAAAATGAAAGGAAATGTATGGGGGCATCTGATTATTCGCAGTAATCACAATATTGATCACCAATCCCACCTTTCCTGAACGTCCTGAAGCCAGATGTTCGGCGCCCCCTTTGCTTCCATGCTGACACCTCCCAGAACTGCAGAGCAACAGCCAGTGGCTGAAGTACTGCAGGTGGAGCGGGCTCAGATGTTCACTTTCACTGGAGAAAAGCTTTGAGGGTCCAGCAGAGGACTCTACCTGGAGCTTCTTTTCTACCTCTGCACCACAAACACATACGTAGGTTAGAGGCTCAAAAACATTAGCTCTTATAACCTTTACCCACAGTTGGTTCCGGCCCTGCATCTATTGGCCTGAGAGACGTTTTTGCCCCGTGACATTACTGGTGAATAATGGCACTCTGACCGAGACTGTTAAAGTATTACTCCGGGCGGGCATACACACGTAACCTATCAACGATGCCCGCCCTAAAAAGCAGCAAAATATAATACAAGGAAAACACGGCTGAAACGAAGCTTTAATAGTTTATAAACTATTTACTATTATTGGCAGCTGAAGCTTATTAATGACCAACCTGAGCCAAAATCTTATCACTTTCCGATTTGGAAGCTCTGGAACAGCGAAACGAAGGTCAGTACTTTTAGTTTTGTGCAGTTCTAAACTTAGTCTCTCCCTAGCACAGTACTAATGAGGGAGTAGGGATACTAATGAGGGAATAGGGATCCCTTTCGGACACAGCCATATCCTCAGCAGGAATTATGCCTAACTTCACAGTGAGTGCTGTTTGTTTGTGCATGGTAAAAGAAAGCCGGTCGGAACAACAAATTTAATAAGACATTTAAAACAGCCCCACCCCGCTGATTGTGGAATATGACAAGGCCAGTAAGCAGATGCTAGCGAAGCACACGCCATCAGCCCCTGCCATCTTCTTACATCAACAGTTTGCCATTAAAAGAAAAGTTTAAACAAAAATTCTTAGACTGGAAAGAAAATGGGAATGGCCTCGATCACAGGCTTAAAAAACGGAATGTTCAAAAACACAGCAATCGGTGCATCTCAACTATAGATTTGTAATATTAGTTACAGATATTCGCAGTACTGTTGTATATTCCCAGTTTCTTTTCTGAGGCAGTACTTGCAGGCCTGTTGGTCAGAGATGACTGCAGGTAAATGTGTGCCATTTGGCTTTTGCCCGCCACATTGACCAGGCTGTTTCCAAGATGATGAGCCTAGCTTGTTCCTCAGTTTTAATCAATTCTGTAACCAAACAAAAGATAATCAACGTCGAATAGCCCTGCAATTAATTCTAACAAAAATCTACAGGCTGGCACCGATTGCCAGCCATTCGGACAACGGATAGGGTTTTCACATCCTTATTATTCAAGTCATTAACTCTGCTTACCCAGATATTACCAAGAAAATGTAGCTGTTGTAGACAGCAGTTGTAAATCCCGCTCACACACACTCTTCCTCTCACACACACCACACACACACACACACACGCGCGCCTCGTAACAAAGTGAATACTGAGCAGGTTTTGGCTCTCACTGCACTGCAAAAAGTGCTATCCCTCAGATGAAGTATGGTTCAGGAGGATTTGTGGCTTAGCGGTTAATGTAATCCTATGGGACCAAAGGTCCAGGTTCAATCCCACATCTGCCAAGTTGCCCTGGGTCTAAGCACGGCCCCTTAACACAAATTGCTTGGATTGCAAGACTGTATCAAATGTAAGCTCTGGAACAAAGGCCGTCTCCTAAATGACATAATAGTAAACTTAATGATTACTGGATCTGGATGCATAGCATGTGAACCAGTTCAGAGAAACAGTTTGGATTAAGTTTCTATTTGAGAAATTGTTCATCATCATCTGTGATGTTTTAGGTCATTTAATGCAGAAACATAGAAAATTTTTAAAGGGTTCACAAATTTCAAGCACCACTGGACATTCAGACAAAGTCAAACCATTTTTTTTTTCCAAAATATTTTTGTGACATAACCAGCCCTACTACCCAGGTGGCAAATCCTTAGTTTAACCAGAAACCTCTTCGATCCATGTGGTTTCCCACTACAGGGTTTTTTTTTTTTGCAGATTGCCGTTCTTTAATAAATGAGAAACTGCCTCAGGATCGGTCCGTCTCTCGTGGCTCATGAGCGTGTACAGATGACTCTAAAGAGCAACAAGGAAAATTATATGGTTTGAGATCCAGTTCACTAAAATACCAACATTTCCTGGGAGAAAAAGGGGGGAACGAAATAGGAAATTAAAAGGAAAAGAGAAAGTGGGGAGAAAAGGGGGAGTGTGAAGCGAACAAAGAGAGGAAGAAGTAGCAGGTAGAGGCGGGGGGGAAGTAAAGAAAGTGTAAAAAGACGCGAACATGGGGGGCGGAAGAAGGTAGGAATTGGATAAACGGAGGGCTAGGAGAGAGGGGATGCAAATGAGGGGTGTTAGTGGGCGGGGAAAAATAGCGGAGGAAGACGTGTCAAAAAAAAAAAAAAACAGAGAAAGGGAGAAGTGATTAGTGGGACTAAGGGAAGAACCGAGGATAGGGAGAAGCGGAACATGTGCGGAGAAGGCAAGGGCAGGACTAGTTGGGAAAGATGTAGAAAGTAATAGCAGAACCAGACTGAAAAACAAAGTAAGAGGAGGGAAATACTAAAATATCTAAATTAAGTAAAAAAAACAAAACAGTATCTTGATATCACTGACAAAACACCTTATCTAACAAACTGTATCGGAGGGACATGTTCCGACATGTTCTCCTCAGTAATTCCCTGGCACGATGTTTCATAGATTTTGGATTCCTTGCAGTCTTTAGCTCCAAAATGTACCACCTGTTGACAGGCCGCCGTGCCCTGACGGTGATCCTCACCCCAGCAGTCACTCATCGTCCCCTTCCAGACCGAAAACCGTGGGGACCAATGTGCTCTTCAATGTCAACAAACTCAGTGAACTGTGACGGCTGCAGGAATGACTCCTGCCGGCTCAGGGCTCCATCACTGGGACTGAAATAGAAAACCACATTGTTTGTGACCTGTTCTTTCTGTGGGACGCCACACGTTACATAAAGGGAGTAAGTAATCTCACAGTTCAAAGTCAGCTGCTGTTCTGTCCTGCCTGAGAAAGGTGTGGAGGTAGTCCTTGGCCCATTCAGTCAGACAGGGAGATATTCTTCAAGCTCCGCTTCATGTCTGTCTTGTGTCAGCTTCCAACTGTACCTGATCCAAAGATAGAATCAAACGTGTTCACAATAATGAAACCCTCTGTAAAAGATTTCGTTAGTTAAACTCACACTTAAATTAGGATTTTTAGTTAAAATAATGCTATCAAATATCTATCAAAAACCCCATGTAGCCAAATTACTGGCACCCATGACGATGCACTAGACTCTTAAGCCTTTATCTATGACTTCCTTACTTCACTGGTCCTAAAAGACCCTAATCCCCACTGTTAAGTATGCAGGAATTGTTGTGATGATGTGCTGCCTCCAAAGGCAATAGGAAACTTATAGGATAAAATAGAATACGTAACATCATGGACTCCATAAAATACAAGGAGATTTGAAATTAATATCTGTCAAAAGCTACAAAGGGTCAAGACAGGAACCCTAAACATAAATGGTTCAATGACAACAGAATCAATATTTCAACATGGCAACCCAATACCTTTGAATGAGAGCCCATTAAAAACCTAAAACCCTGGAGAGATTCTGTATTAAGGACCATCTCAGATCCCCATAGGTTTAGATTGCTCAAACTTAACAACAATAACAGGACAAAACTCTTTAAAATAAAGCCTTTAAGACACTTACTTCAATAAATGGTTAGATTTATCTCATTGCATAATTAAGCTAAATAACCACATAGGCATTTCATAACTTTCTAATAACTAACATTTAATCATCACGTCCAGAACGAAGCATGAACTGAAGCATGGCTCTTACATTTGTCCAAGGTAGCTGGGACTGAGCAACGCTTCATTTGCAAGTCTCTCAAGGTTCTGAGGTGAAAAGTCTGCGGACATGGCTGCTTTTTGGAAGACGTCATGAACAATGGTCCCGTTCAGCATCTGCTTTGTGCCACCATCCAGATTCTATAAAAAGGCAAAGAGTGCTGAACAAGTTACATGCTAATTACACAGCTGTTTTTATTCCTGCTCAACAACTTACAGAAGGAGTGTTCATCAGTGGTTAAAATGATAATCATTCATTTTTCTTATATTTATAATTACTGGTCGACCGATGTGTTTTTTTAATGGCCAATGCAGATATTTGGAGAGATTTTTTTTTTTCCCAACTTAAACTGATAACAATGAAATGAAAGACAAAATTGCAGAACTTCAGTGAACATATTTCACCTAGAAATACATTGCCTGCACTAGGTCTTGAAATATATACCGTATTTTTCGGACCATAAGGCACACTTAAAATCCTTTAACTTTCTCAAAAATCGACAGTGCGCCTTAAAATGTGGTGCGTCTAATGTATGAATTAATTCTGGTTGTGCTTTCTGACCTAGAACCGATTGTAGATGGTACACGACGCTCATAAATCTGTCAAAATGTTTTAGCACGGTCTTGGTAAGTTACGAAGCTTAAGGCAACCGTAGTGCGCAGCATCGCGGAGTAATACGGTATGTGCTTCCAAGCGTTAGGTACGTGCATTCATCTCATTCATTTTCGAAGTCAGATTTCAAATCAACGCTATCGGTCACGCAGTACAACATGGACATAGAGCAGCTGCGAGAGAATTCAACATTAACGAATCAATGGTACGGAAGTGGAGGAAGCAAGAAGACGCCCTGCGGCAGGTAAAGACCAAACTGAGCTTCCGACGGAACTTAAGAGTTTTGTTTCATTTCATGCGTCTTATAACCCGGTGCGCTTTATGTATGAACATATACCCGTTAGCAGCCGATCGTTGATATTGTGTCTTATAATCCGGTGCGCTTTATGGTCCGAAAAATACGGTATATAAAAATATATATAAAAACTTAATTTTATTACACTTAACAACATTATCAGCAGATAAGAGGATCATCTTGTTTCCCGAATAAAAGCAAAAAGGTGCAAATACATGCAAAATATAAACAATTTTAGAGTACTGCACATGATAGCAGCATCTTTATGATTTAAATCCCAGTCCCAATTAAGAGCAGCAAGTTGTAATGCAGGGAAAAAGTTTGAATAATCGGACTTCTGTGCTCCGACATCGGCCGATGTGGATTATCTCAAAATTAATCGGTCTATCTCTATTTGTAACACTTATTCAGCAAATCTAGTATTGCAGCTCATCATTTTACAACCACCAAACTCTCTTTTCCATATTGCACCTTGAAAGTTTTAAACGTAGTAATTCCCGAATCAAAATAAGATCACAACTTAGCCATGATTTGAGTGTCGTTAAAATGCTAAACATAACCACAGATTATAAGTAAATATGAAATAGAACGCATAAAACATGAAGTATAGGAACGAACTCTTAAGCAAATGTTTGAGCACCCCTGGTGAAATTACATCAATTGTTAAAACGATTTTCTGAATGAAAACAGCAAAATTAAAATATTTCACATTTCAGCAAAAAACACCATTAACAATAGTTAGAGTCACTTGGGGGCCAGACCAGCAGCACAGTGCAATAGGTCACAGACAGGGCCTGTTCAAGTTTATCACCCACCCACCCTACTTTCAAAAGTGTCCTCTTCTATTTGACTATATTTATGGAAGCCAGTGCAGCCACAGTGTACACTACAGTGTCACTGCAATGCTGAAAAAGACCCACCACCCAAACAGTACCTGATCTGTGGGGGTCCTGACCATTAGAGAACACAGTAAAGGGGACTAAAAGTACATACATACACTGATGGACTTACACAGATGTAATTGCAGAACTACAAAGTGCATCTATATGTTAAGTGGAACTGATAAAATGGAAAATAACTGTAGAAAGGAGAAGATGTACCAAATTAAGTGATTGGTGAGTGCATGGCTAGACACTTTCTAAGGGTTCGTTTTAACTGCTACTCTACAGTTCTTCAGCACTTCCCAAAAACTGGATTTTGAGATAGTCATTTTCATCAGCCAGTGATAATATCCAGGTTCGAGTTTATTCACAATTCCAAACTAAACATTTGTCCTACATACCTTAAACATCTCTCCAAGCACAGCTCGTCTCATGCAGCGGATTCCACCAGCAATGCTGGTCCCAGAGATCAGCAGATCAGGTAGCAGCACCAGGTAACCTGAGTTTCTATCAATCACCCATAAGCCTGAATTACACTCCCCTTCCAAATGAATGATGTCCCCCACAGTAACTGGCGTGGTCTCCCTATAACAAAGCACACAAACTCCGGTCATATGTACACATGGGTAAACTGCACAACAATTTAGACAAAATACTTTACCAGGGCTGGTATAACCAGAGTAAGCTAGTAACACTGTATATTAACATATCTGAAAAAATTGGCTATAGAATTAATATAAGCACTCACCGGTCACTTTATTAGGTATACCTTGGTAGTACTGGTGCTACTCTGTGGCATCGATTCAACAAGGTACTGAAAACGTTCAGAGATTTTGGTCCATATGGCACGATAGCATCAAACAGTTGTTGCAGATTGATGATGCAAATCTTGCATTCCACCACATCCCAGAGGTGCTCTATTGGATTGAGATCTGGTGACTAGGAAGGCCATTTGAGTACAGTGCCTCACTGTCACGTCCAAGAAATTATTTTGGGATGATTTACACTTAGTGGCATGGCATGTTAAAATGTTGAAAGTAGCCATCACAGGATGGGTATACTGTAGGCATAAAGGGATGGACATGGGGCCCAAAGTGGGCCAAGAAAACATCTCCCACACCATTACACCACCACCACCAGCCTGAACACAGCATGGTTCCATGCTTTCATGTTGTTTAAATCAAAATTCTGACCTTAGCATCTGAATGTCACAGCAGAAATCAAGACTCATCAGACCAGCAGTTGCCTGAGAGGAGTGGCATCCGGTTCGCTTTTCTCCTGTTCCCCATCTGCTTCTAGGTTCAACATTTTGTGTGGTCAGAGATGCTCTTCTGCATACCTTGATTGTAATGAGTGGTCACCGGAGTTAATATGGTCTTTCTATCAGCTTGAACCAGTCTGGTCATTCTCCTCTGACCTCTGGCAACAACAAGGCATTTTCATCCAGAGAACTGCCGCTCACTGGATGATTTCTCTTTTTCGGACCAGTTTCTGTAAACCCTA
>JAJAGP010005624.1:0-30907 GCA_025084515.1 Ancistrus triradiatus | reverse complement strand
CTCATGAACATTAACATTAGCCAATGTGAGAGAGGCCTTCAGTTGCTTAGAAGTTACCCTGGGGTCCTTTGTGACCTCGCCAACTATTACACGCCTTGCTCTTGGAGTGATCTTTGTTGGTGGGCCACTCCTGGGGAGGGTAACAATGGTGTTGAATTTCCGCCATTTGTACACATTCTGTCTGACTGTGGATTGGTGGAGTCCAAACTCTTTAGAGATGGTTTTGTAACCTTTTCCAGCCTGAGGAGCATCAACGACTCTTTTTCTGAGGTCCTCAGAAATCTCCTTTGTTCGTGCCATAATACACTTCCACAAACACATGTTGTGAAGACCAGACTTTGATAGATCCCTGTTCTTTCAATAAAACAGGGTCCCCACTCACACCTGATTGTCATCCCATTGATTGAAAACACCTGACTCTAATTTCACCCTCAAATTAACTGCTAATCCTAGAGGTTCACATACTTTCTCCACTCACTAATATGTAATATTGGATCATTTTCCTCAATAAGTAAATGGCCAAGTATAATATTTTTGTCTCATTTGTTTAACTGGGTTCTCTTTATCTACTTTTAGGAGATGTGTGAAAATCTGATGATGTTTTAGGTCACATTTAAGCAGAAATATAGAAAATCCTAAAGGGTTCACAAACCTTCAAGCACCACTGTAGATCAACTAAAGGGCTGCACTTGCTTCTGATATTGATGTTAATTACAATTTACAACACTTGTCAACCAGATAAGATCACTCATTGGGTCATACTGCTGCCGGCTTTATAACTGCTGTTAATGCAGTGTTTCTCTTTTGAAAGTCTCCAACTACAGTCTCACCTTCTGGGATCAGCAGGCCTAGTGCGGAAGTTGTGAAACCGGAAAAAACTGTGAGTGACTTCAAATATTAGGTGGCTTGTATTGTGGTTAATGAAGACTCATCCATACGCCAACTATTTGATGCTCATACTTCATTTCTGTGGCTGCATTCGGTTATGCATGGCCTTTAGTAATGAGAAATGTCTGAATTACAGAGGGAGCATGCTAGCCGCTCTGCAGATGGTAAGCTCACGTTTAGGATTATAATCAATAACATCAGGGAAGCACATGATGGTTCTTCTGTTGTTTTTACACTGCCTTTTTGTTTCCTCAAGGCAGAGATGACTTTCAGAGTCACACTTTGGATTATGCACCGGTAACAAGCTTTCCTTTATTATCTTAGTTAATTCTACCCATCTGTATAATTTATAATTGTAATGTGACATGATAAATTTGGCTTTTAAGAACTTTATGACGATGAATGCTTAACTTGTCAATATATATAAAAAATAATCCAGCTTTTTTAACATACTATCTACTACTGTTGTAGCCTGTGTACAAGGCAAGAACTAGAAGAGGCTAGACTGGGCGCCAATCCATCAAGTCAAGTCAGATTTATTGATATAGTGCTCTTTTACAATGGAGCATTGTCTCAAAGCAGCTTTACAATTTTTGATTTTCTTCTAATATCTACGCACAATCCCAAATTGAGCAAGCCTAAGGTGACAGTGGAAAGGAAAAACTCCACAATCATTATGAGGAAGAGACCTTGGGAGGACCAAGACTCAAAAAGGGACCAACCTCTTTCGGTGGCGTAGATGATAAATGTAAGAATGAAACTAATTTATCTAAACAAACAAGGCTTGTAGTGATAGTTTAAAAAAAAAAAAAGCGAAATATTCACATCAGCATTATGTAGTCCGATACACAGAGTCACTCTAGGATCTTGAGTCTAAGCAGGAAAGTCCAATGGCGGCACTTCGTCCCCAGCCAATCGGAGGAGAGAGACAGTTACTGCCCTCTGTTGTGGCCTGGTGGGACTGGGCTATTGATGGAAACAGCTTGAGTGAACCTTAAGCAGATGAACATCATGTGTGGGGCTGGAACTGGTTCAAGAACACAAGCTCAGAGAGAAAAGAGAAAATGTAATTAGTTATTGATTAAGAGCACAGTGTCTATTAACAATCACTGATGCCACGTGTAGCATGTGATATAGCAGCATAGCTAGAAAAAGGAACCAGAAGGTAACACAGCCAGTAGGGATCACAGGCAGAAGACAGCAACCAAGTTCAGCGACCATAACCTATCTATCATAGGGCACATACACTTACACATTCACGCACTTTGGAAACACCAATTAACCTAGCACACATCTCTTTGGACGGGAGGAACATGCAAACTCCACACAGGTGGAGCTCAGGGTCGGGATCAAACCAGGGACCTCGGAGCTCTGTGGCTGCAGTGTTAGGCGGCAGCAATATTCAGGCAATATTCAAATTTCTTCTTTGCAACCAGCCAATAATCTGACAGAAAGGTGTGACGCATACTTTAATAATTAAATAATGAAATTCTTTATTTCCTTAAGTATATACTGTGTTTCAGAGTTTCTCCAAAAGTGTTTGGTAGCTGTTGGTTGCACGTAATTTAATTAAACAACTTGATCTGTGGAAACAAGCCCAAAAGAAGCAAAGTCTCTTAGAACAAGCAGACCTTGATTGATTGGCAACCATGTTTGATTCTGCTAGCTGCTTCTGAGACAGTGCTCTCTATTGGGTTAGGTTAAGGATATACAAGCTATGAGAGATTCAATTACTGAGAAAAATCCAGCTCTTGTTAATAATAATAATAATAATAATAATAATAATAATAATAATAATAATAAGCTTTATTTATATAGCACTTTTTCAAACAACGTTTTACAAAGTGCTTTACACAAGCAGAAGTAAAAACAAACAAATACATAAATAATAATGGAATGATGTAAAATAGTTAAAAACAAAAGAATACATAAAAGAACATTAAAAAAATAGAATGAAATAAAATATTCCTGTTAGCTGATCTGAGGGCCCTTGGTGGAACCTACCTAACAATCATGTCACCGAAGTACTGGGGAGCCAAACCATGGAGGCATTTAAAAACCAGTAAAATAATCATAAAATCGATTCTAAAATCTTAATGGATTTCTTATTCTTAGAGTATGCTGTGTATATGGCCACTTCAATAATCAGATGCAGAAATCCAATTATGACCAGTTTATTAAGTGCATAGCACACTATTGATTCTTGGTGGCTCCTTCTGGCCATGTCTGAAGGGAGGCGGCTGCGAGCTGATCTGTGGACCTTCTACCTCCCTCGTATTGGTCATGGACGTGGTGTGAGATGGAAAAAATGGGGAATTGGACATGTTATAGATTTTTATTTTTTACATTTTTCTGAAAAAAAATCTGTTTCAGGTTCGACATCTTTCTGCTGTCCCTGGCTCGGTCGGTGAAGCGGATCTCCTGAGAAGAGAGCTTTGGGAGGCACGATGGAGACATGAGGCTGCTCATGAGGAGGTGCTCAGGCTGGATGCAGCTCTGGCTCGGCGCACTCAGGACTACGAGGAGCTGAAGACGAGCAGCGAGCGAGCGCTGCAAGAATCCCACAGCCAAGTTTGGGAGCTGGAGGAAGCCCTGGCAGAGGTGCAGCGTAGGATGGCTGACTCGGAGGCTAGAGTCAGGCAGATGCAGGTGCATTTGATGTCTGCACGTGATAGCCTGGTGGATGAGCTGAGGTTACAGCTGTCTGAGGCCAGGGCTGAGCTGCAACTGACACAAAGCAAGAAAGAGGCCAGGGAGCCTCAGGAGCAGTTCGGTGTCCACAGGTTCACTGAGGACCTGCAGAGCAAAGAGAAGGACACAAAGGCACTGCAAGCTAGCCAAGCAACTCTGGATGCTCTGGGAGGAGAAAGTTCATGTAAGGCGATGCAAACCCCTTTAGAAAGGAAGTCTGTATCTCCAAAAAGTACTATGACTGATCTTACTACTGAGACTCTCCAGCCAGATATGGATAAGAAGGGCTACATCAGCCTGAAGGAACACGAGGAGGTCCTGAACTCACTCAGAACCACACTTCAGAAGGCAGAAGGTCGAGCTCAGGAGGCACTGCTGAGACTGCAGCAAGTACAGGTGGAGAATCAGAACCTTCTCGCAGAGCTGAAGGAGCAGAAAACAGAGCTGGATATCATTCAAGAAGCCTTACAGGTCCGCTTTGTACCTGTGGAAAAGCTTGCGGAGAAGGAGAGGGAACTGGAAGAACTCAGGCTGGCCCTCAAACAGTTGAAGAAAGACAACCAGACAGAGCAAACAGTTAAAAAGACAGAGTGCCAGCAAGAATCAAAGCGTGACCTTCATCCTAAGCAAGCATTCCAAGAAAATACAGAACAACATTCTGAGAGATGTACAGAAGAGCGTAGGTCATCAGCTTGCAGAACCACTGAGCTCTCTATCATAAAGAGGGATAACATGGTTCCGGACCCTTCTGAAGCCCAAGACAAGGTTTGAAGAACAAACGCATTATTCCAGAGTTTCTTTTTCTTACTATTAGTAATGTTGATGAGTATGAAAGTATGACGTGTGTTCCAGGTACATATGCATGATGAAGCCTGGAATGATCATCACCAAGTCGTTCAAAATAGGAAAAGGACCATTTTATTGCACATACAGTAGGGGGTGAAGGTCTGAGAACACTAGTAAAAATGGTTGTTTCGATCTTGAGATACCAGAGAACATGGAGTGCTGACTGTCATGGACTCTCCTCCACAGTCACCTCAAATAACGTTTGTCAATCATTTAGTAGCATCAAAATATGCTCTATAGAATATTGTGAAATCAATCTGAGATAACCTAAATCAGCAGCTTTTCATCAAACCTGACTGACATTACAGCAAAAAGTAATGAGACAAATACTGCTTCTGAAACTTGTGTGATTTATTTAAACATACTCAGCTTTTCACTCAAATAGTTTTATGCTGGGTTTTGTAATGAAAACGTTGTATTAAATTTGAGGAAATGCAAAATGGAACCATTTTTACTGGTATCTCAGATTTTTTGCCTTCCACTGTACATAGTGTTTATATGAAGCTAAATAGTTTACGCGGACTTTTTCCATTCATGACATGTTTACATTTACGTTCGGTCATATGGCAGACACTTTCATTTAGAGCTACTTACAGTTTATACAGTTTTACCATTATGGATTAAAGACCTTGTTCAAGGGTGTAATATGATAATATTTTAAATGCTAAAGATAAAAAATATATATATTTTTAAACCATAAACCAAATATAATATTAAAGCTTTTAAAGGGAGGCTGTGATCTACTGCACCCAGATCACTTTTAACCAACGTCTAATTTTAGACGAACTGAAACATAAACACCAATGCAGTAATTATTCGATTATTATCATTTTTATTTAACTATTTGCTTAGTTAAATCCAGGTGGTGACCTTTTTTTGGCCGAGCAGTGTATTATGCACTGTAGATGGAGAAGTATGTGAATCCCTTGTAGTTTTTCTTTGAGGAACATTGTTTTTAAACATATTATTAAATTTAAATAATATTCTTACACATTTGTTGATAACCTGGAGATCCTCAGTCCATCTTTGCTCATCAGAGACTCAGCCTTTCATGGATACTGCTTTATACCAAATCCTGATTATAATCACCTATATTACATGACCTGTTTGAAATCACATTCATTTTTTTACCTCACTACTAGCCCTAAATTGCCCCGTTCCAACTTTTTCTGGCATGTGTTTCAGGCCTGAAATGCGGGAATGGATGTTTATTAACGAATGAATTGTAAAAGTTAAGAATAAAAACCCAGAAATTTCTTGGGTCTATACTGTCTGCAATGAAATAAAAGTCAAAGGAAATGTAAGGAACACCGCATATGTTTTATTTGCATTTTCTATACCGTCAGTGTTCATTTTGACAACAAATATGGATTTAGTTTTAGTCCTAGTCTTTTGACTAAAACATAATTTAGTTTTAGTCATATTTTAGTCATCTGAGTTGTTTTTAGTTTTAGTCGACTAATTACAGTAACATTATAGTTGACTAAATCTACAGTAGATTCAGTTGACTAAAATATGAAATGAAAAGCTTGCAATACATGAGAATAACAGTAGACATTAAAGTGCTTATAACTCAACATTTCCAACATAGATCTGCTTCAGACTTGGTGTGGACATTCAGCAAATATTCTAGAATAAAATCAAGTTGGAATGAATGATATATTATAAAATCTAATTAAGATATAAGCTCAGGTCTATATGCATGCATTTATAATAACTGTATACAGTAAAGTGGTCACCAAAAGTCATAATTCCCACCAATCTGCTTCAAACTCGGTGTGGACACTCATGAGATACATGTAGATATACAGAATCAAGTTAGAATAAATGATTATATTATATTTATTAAATATATAAGATCAGAAGGTCATAAGGTCAGACTTATGTTACTCGAGTACGAACACTTCTTAGACAAAGTTAAAATATATCCATGTCATGAACTGGAAACATATTTTAACCCTACTTTATCTGCTGAAATATTGGCTTAGAGCAGCGCTTCCCAACCTTTTTGAGCCACGGCACATATCTCTCACATTAGAAAAATCACAAAGTACCACTACAAAAGGTCACAAAAGGTATATTTATTGAAAATATAATGGAAATCTAGTCTGAATTTACTTAGTGTGAAACCTGGGCCTGTTTAGTTGAAACACCAAAGCTGATATCTTACTGCCCTCTATTGGAAGAGAATGTAATCCTGACTCTATCTACACGCCACTCGCGTTAGAGTACCAATCAAGTGAATTGAAATTGGATAATCTTCCACGGCACACCTGAGGATTTCTCAGGGCACACTTATGGTCGTGACCACACGGTGGTCGTGAAACACTGGCTTAGAGTTGCGTTCACAACCGCATTACCTTAATATAACCGCTAAAATAGAAGGCGCGGTTTAGGCGGCGGATAGCTTGACCGCAGTTTTCATCAGGTTGACATGCCTACAGATGTCCTTTCAAGTTCGTTGTATTTTTTACAAAGAGTCTTGTCTTTCCCTTGACGTCAAATGAGAAATGTGCCCACTGACTGGAATGTCCGTCTCTGCCAAACATTTTCTTCTCGTTTTTATTTGTTGACTATTGTCAAGTCCTTTTCGTTTTGGTCATTTTTCATTCATTTTAATTAGTCATGGTCTGGTGTTCATTAAGGGATGAAGGGTCGTCGACGAAAAACTATGACGAAAACCATTCGTCAACGAAATTAACACTGCATAGCACACCGACTTTTTTCTGATTTGGGGCTGTAAATAGTTATTCAGTAGATAAGCTTTGTATCATAATTGAAAATTGTCATTAATTGCTTAGTACTTATCTGAACCAGAGTTAAGTAACTGTCAAGTAATCCATTACTTGTAGGTAATTCATGGCCACTTAACAGCGTAATATCTATTAATTATCACCCCTTTGCCAAACCCTTGTACAGAGTTCACAAGTAATGAGTCACATGCAATATAATAATGAAATGCATTTTCTATTATATGTTAAGCTTTCTAATCACTACGACCCTCATCCTCAACTCCTACTCTGTAATTTGCCATTGCTATATTTTTAATGAATGTGTATTAAACCTCAGCAGTTACCAGTGGAGGCAGAAGGCCAGAAGCAGACCCAGGGCAGCCCATCTGCACCCAGCAAGCCCTGCAGCATGTCCACTCAGACAGCAGCACCTTGCAGGCACACATAAATAGCCTCCAGCAGCAGCTAGAAGGTCAGTCATCCCCTACGAATCTGATCGCTAATTACATACATTATGGGGGGTCCCCTCTCGTTAGTTCTACAAGTTCTTTCTACACACATTAGCTAGTGCATGCTCTCAGCATCCTAGGCATTAATGATATTGGTTTAATATTGCAAGCAATATCAACTGGAATATTTTTCATGTACCCTGTTTGTAGCATTTTCTAAAACTGTGTTCTATACACAAGAATTTCAATCATGAATTCAAATTTCAAACATGAATTCAAATCCCACCATAGCAATGAACCCTGTTATTGTGGCTTGCTTTAGATCTTTAGGCTCCACCAGGATGGTTTGAATGGAAGGAGTTAGTAGCTGAGAGAAATAAGCAGGAACATTATCACTGTTCTAGTTCGTATGTAGTGCTGGTGCATGTAGGAACAGCTTTTGTTCTGCTTTACGCTGTTGAAATGAGCTGGAAGCTTGTTTAGCACTAGCCCACATCGGCATGCAGGTAAAAATTGCAGCGATACAGCCAACTTGTACCTGCCCAGACAAGATGCCAGTGGCCAGAGAGAGCCTCACCTCAGCTGATTGTACATAAATTCTTTTTTCACGGATGTGCTGATGGCTAACACAAAATTGTCTCGTTTTGTTGCAATATGGTGCACATTGACTGGAGACGGCCTGGACTAAATTACATTTTCAAGTGCATGTTGAGATGAAATTACTAATATAAAACTTCGACAGTCTATTAACTGTGACGTCTCCGTGGTTCCAGTTATTTATATTTCCCTAGTAGACAAGTGCAGGGATACACACCCTTTCTCATTGCTACTGAATGTAAACAGACTGGATTTAAAAAGTGACCGAAATCATGTTCATGTTAATGAACACATATTTTGCACAGTGTTGTGTTTTTATTTGTCATCCAAAATCAGAATTGAATTGACATGGATACATAGAAATTTACAATTTGTATCTGTACAGATTGCACTCCAGTCTTTCCCTGTGTTTCAATAGTATTTTTAACATGTTTTAAATGTGAAGCACTTGTGTGTCATCTTACAGTACAAGATGAGGAGGGAATTATGAAGAGTGGATTTTTCAATAGGAACGCACTCGCCCTTGGCAATAAACACAAACATGCATAACGTAATTATGGAATGTTTGATTGCAGCAAGAAATCAGCAGCCAGATGAGACTTTTGTAAATAAGATCAGACACGTGGCAAATTTGACCTAAAACATCATCATATTTTCGCACAAGTCCTAAAAGTAGATAAAGAGACCCCAGTTAAACAAATGAGACAAAATATTATACTTGGTCATTTATTTCTTGAAGAAAATGATCCAATATTACATATTAGTGAGTGGAGAAAGTATGTGAACCTCTAGGATTAGCAGTTAATTTGAAGGTGAAATTAGAGTCAGGTGTTTTCAATTAATGGGATGACAATCAGGTGTGAGTGGGCACCCTGTTTTATTTAAAGAACAGGGATCTATCAGAGTCTGCTCTTCACAACACATGTTTGTGGAAGTGTATCATGGCACAAACAAATGAGATTTCTGAGGACCTCAGAAAAGAGTTGTTGATGCTTATCAGGCTGGAAAAGGTTACAAAACCATCTCTAAAGAGTTTGGACTCCACCAATCACAGTCGGACAGATTGTGTACCCCAGGAGTGGTCAACCAACAAAGAATCACTCCAAAAGCAAGGCGTGTAATAGTTTGGCGAGGTGGTCACAAAGGACCCCAGGGTAACTTCTCAGCAACTGAAAGCCTCTCCTCCCACGTTGGCTAATGTTAATGTTCATGAGTCCCTAACAATCAGAAGAACACTGAAACAACACTGGTGTGCGCGGCTCAGGGTTTGCTGGCGGAGAAAGCCAATGCTCTCCAAAATAACATTACTGCTTGTCTGCAGTTTCACTTTGGACAAGACAGAAGGCTATTGGAAGAATGTTTTTTGTGGACGGATGAGACCAAAGTAGAACGTTTTTGGTTAAAAGAGAAGTGTTATGTTTGGAGAAAGGAAAACACTGCATTCCAGCATAAGAACCTTATCCCATCTGTGAAACATGGTGGTGGTAGTAAAATCATGGTTTGGGCCTGTTTTGCTGCATCTGGGCCAGGACGGCTTCCCCATCATTGATTGGAACAATGAATTCTAATTATAGCAGAATAATTCTAAGGAAAATGTCAGGACAACATTCTGTCCCCATGAACTGAATCTCAAGAAAAGGTGGGGGGGTCATGCAGCAAGACACGACCCTAAGCACACAAGTCGTTCTAACCAAAGAATGGTTTAAAGAAGAATACAGTTAATGTTTTGAATGGCCAAGTCAAAAGTCCTGACCTTAATCCTAATCTTATCAAACAGTTACAGGAAACGTTTAGTTGGCAGTTATTACTGCACAGGGGGGTCACAATAGATACTGAAAGCAAAGGTTCATATACTTTTGCCACTCACTGATATGTAATATTGGATCATTTTTCTCAATAAATAAATGACCAACTATAATATTTCACTCTCATTTGTTTAACTGGGTTCTCTTTAACTACTTTTAGGACTTGTGTGAAAATCTGATGATGTTTTAGGTCCTATTTATGCAGAAATATAGAAAATTCTAAAAGGTTCACAAACATTCAAGCACCAATTTTAAACATTGTGAAGTTTCCCAGGCTTACACTTACCATCATTGTTTTCGCCCTTTAAAAGGAAACTGTAAATCACTTGTAAAATATGTGTGGAGGACCTCAAGGGGTTCTCTTCCATGTTATTCACATTCTTCAGTTCAGAATTACTGACCTGTACACCACCTCAGGTTTGCAGATTCAGAGTGTCTGGTACATCCTTCTCGTCCTACACCATTCAGAACAGCCTAGTGTCTCTCTTCCTTCCACAGAAGTCTGAAGACTTACGTCTTCAAAACAATACTTCAGATAATGTCTTTTCTATGCTCTGCACTTGTTGTACCTGTTTGTATGTATTGAAGTCAACTTATCCTCAGGCTCTTAGTATTTGTTATTTATATTTGTCCTCAGCTTCAAACTGAGAACTTGTTAGTCTCTGAGTAGCATTAGTTTCTAGTCTGGTAATGTTTGCTTATAGATCATTGAGTACTTGCATCATGGCACCTTCAACTGTCTGCAAATTTTGTAAGTTGCTTTGATACAAGTGTCTGCCAAATGACTTGATGTAAATGTAAGGGCTCTACAGCAGAGGCTGGCAGAGGTGCACAACCCGAGCTGGAACGTCACTAATGAGTGCTACTGGCAAACTAGTGGCACCCTGTGTAGCCAGAGACAGTGAGAGAAAGAGAAGTTATTCAAATTAGGATAGAGAGAAAGGTGGAGGAGGTGAAGTTTGTGGTTGAAAGGAGGTTAAAAGAGAAATTATAATTAAATTGGAAATACAGATATTACCCAAGCAAGAAAACTATTTGAATTTCACCTTAACTTTGTAACTTTGTGTTCTATATTCACACATATAAATATGTATAATAGTAAGGAAGTCAATCCCATGGTGTCCCGTGACAGTACAGTTATTTAAGTGTCAGATGCTGCATAACATTTCTACATTCTGCAAATAGGCCACATGTTCAAAATGAATATCTTATTTGTAGGTAAACATGACAAGAATTTATATTTAACCATAACTCAGATGATGTTATAGGTTTCAGAGAGCATAACTGGCCTTGCTCTTTGGGTGGTAAGAATGGCTTTCTCTCTCCATGAATGATTAGAGTGATGGTAGCCCATAATGAACTCCAGTTAGTTGAGGTACGAAACATAGGGTATTCTCTTTACTCTTGGTGTGTTTAGCTTCCAATATGAAAGTAGATGCTGAGAAAGCAGTTGTGTTCAATTTGGTAAAGTTAGGTTAAAAAAAAAAACAAATGGAAAAAATTCGTTTGCAATTACTTTGCAATAGGAAGAGAGATGCTGGGCTGTTCTGACTGTTGTGGGAAAAGAAGGATATATCAGACGGAAGCTGAAGACCTGAATTTGTGTGCAGGTCTGTAGTTCTGGACCACAGTTGTTGGAACTGGGCATTACCAAACTAGAGAGAATGCTGAAGTTGTGTTGACCTTCATAAAATAGGCAGTGGCTATAGAATAATTAAATAGACAAAAATGCCCACTGTTAGCACAAAGATGAAAGCAGTTAAAACAACCGAAGCTGTAATGAACTTGGCTGGAAGAGGCTTACGTGTTTGACAACTCACTCTAGGGAGAAAGCCAAAAAAGTTTTGTTCTGTAAAAGATGTTAGCATTTTGTGTTACCAAATCTACAAACTATTCCAGAAAAGCCTCAGTGCTAGTTTGCTAGCAATGGGAATCTGTCAATATTGGCAGGGTGCCAATATTTATGACATTTGGTTTTGTTCTCTTCAAATAACTTGCCAATTTTACAGACGGGTCAGTAATTCTGAAGCTCAGTTGAGTTTTGGTTGGAACAATTACTGCACTGTTAGCCAAGCAGCTGTCAATAAAATACCTTTGCTTTTTTAGATCACCTCAGTCTTTGAACATAAGAGGTAAATCAGACTATGTGGAACTACAATTTCCAACTAATCCAGACCAGGAAGGACCTTATGTTATGTTTAGTTACAGCTTAAAGTAAGTCATTTGTCGACTGACATTTAAGAAGACATGATGATGCAATCATAAGGCATGTCGGCCAAACTGCATAGTAAAACTGCAAAACTACAAATACAAAAGTGCATTATTTTATTACATCCATTCATAATAATTGTTTTCTCTCCTGTTAGAACTCCGAAAGGCATTACAGACAAATCCTTGATATATATCGTACACGTCTCCTCAGTGCAGCACAGGTATAGTTTAGAGTTTATGATCTCACATTTCATGTATGTGATGTATTAACAGTTTTATGTAATGGTAGATAAACGTTCTGTTGTTTTACAGGGATACATGGATGAGGAGGCTAGAGTGGCACTGCTTCAGATAGCCCAGATGAGACAAGAGTGTGTGTGCTGATCTCTCTCTCTCTCTCTCTCATATATACATATAGTTGTATATAGTAGCAAAGTAAAGCATCCAATTTTACCCCCACTTATCCTGGTCAGGGTCAGGAGGACGGTCTGGATTCTAAACCCACAACAGAGGTACACCCATGACAGCACCCAGTCCATCAAGGGGTTCTGTAAACACACCATCCATGATTTGAACTCAGGCCCTCAGTTTAATTGCTGTTTCTAGCAGCTGCCTCTTATCACTAAGCCACTGAAACCACTGAAGTTGTACTTTCCACTAAACATTTTTGTATGAATGTTGGAATCAATAACAGTTTTAATAAATATTAGTGTTTTTTTATGTCAAGCGTTTTGAGAGTAAAGGAAACCTGTATATTTGCTTCATTTATTGATATTTACAGGAATGTGATCTGGCTCACCCCACAGGTTTTCAGTTGGGTTGAGGTCTGGGGACTGAGATGGCAATGGGAGGAGCTTGATTTTGTGTCTGGTGAACCATTTTTGTGTAAATTTGGCCACATGTTTTGGGTCATTATCGTGCTGAAAGACCCAGTGACGACCCATCTTCAGCTTTTGGGCAGAGGCCAGCAGATTTTGATTTAAAATGTCCTGTTATTTCAAAGAGTTCATGATGCCATGTACCCTAACGAGGTTCCCAGGGTCTTTGGAAGAGAACCACAGCATCACTGACCCTCCCCCATACTTCACAGTGGCCATGAGGTGCTTATATTATTGTAATAATTTTATGAAAAATAATGATTTCTTAGTAAGGGATTTTTTAATTTACTTAAGTTAAAGGTTACATTTTTCTACAATTTTCAGTGTGAGATTATGCTTCTGAAATAAAAATGGAAGGCTTTTAGCACTTCTTAGTGAGGGGTGCCAATAATTGTGGAGGGCGCTGTGTGTATGTGTATATACAGTGGAGCAAAAAAGTGTTTAGTCAGCCATTGATTGTGCAAGTTCTCCTACTTAGAAAGATGAGAGAGATCTGTAATTTTCATCATAGGTACACTTCAACTATGTAAATCCAGGAAATCACATTGTAGGATTTTAAAGAATTTAATTGTAAATCATGGTGGAAATAAGTATTTGGTCACCCACAAACAAGCAAGATTTCTGGCTCTCACAGACCTGTAACTTCTTCTTTAAGAAGCTCTTCTGTTCTCCACTCGTTCCTGTATTAATGGCACCCAGTTTGTTTTGATCTCGTTATCTGTATAAAAGACACCTGTCCACAGCCTCAAAAACAGTCAGACTCCAAACTCAACCATGGCCAAGACCAAAGAGCTGTCGAAGGGACACCAGGAAAGAAAATTGTAGACCTGAACCAGGCTGGGACTGGAAGAGTGGAATCTACAATAGGCAAAAGCAGGTTTGTGTGAATTAAAATGAACTGTAAATGAAACTGTGGGAAGCAATTGTAAGAAAATGGAAGACATACAAGACCATTGATAATCTCCCTCAATCTGGGGCCCCACGCAAGATCTCATTCCATGGGGTCAAAATGATCATGAGAACAGTGAGCAAAAATCCCAGAACTACCTGCAGAGAGCTGGGACCAAAGTAACAAAGGCTACCATCAGTAACGCACTACGCCGAGAGGGACTCGGATCCTGCAGTGCCAGGCGTGTCCCCCTGCTTAAGCCAGTACATGTCCAGGCCCGTCTGAAGTTTGCCAGAGAGCATATGGATGATCCAGAAGAGGATTGGGAGAATATCATGTGGTCAGATGAAACCAAAATAGAACTTTTTTGTAGTAAAAAAATTAACTAGAGGAAAAAGAATGCTGAGTTGCATCCAAAGAACACCATACCTACTGTGAAGCATGGGGGTGGAAACATCATGCTTTGGGGCTGTTCTGCAGAGGGGACAAGACGACTGATCCATGTTAAGCGAAGAATGAACGGGGCCATGTATCGTGAGATTTTAAACTATAACCTCCTTCCATCAGTGAGAGCATTGAAGATGGAACGTGGATGGATCTTCCAGCATGACAATGTTCCCAAACACACCGCTCGGGCAACAAAGGAGTGGCTCCGTAAAAAGCATTTCAAGGTCCTGGAGTGGCCTAGCCAGTCTCCAGACCTCAACTGTACAGAAAATGTGTGGAGGGAGTTGAAAGTCCATGTTGACAAGTGACAGCCCCAAAACATCACTGCTCTAGAGGAGATCTGTCGTTTCTCTCGCGAGATCTGGCAACATTGGCGGTAAGTTCACCTGATGAAGTTGTATGAAGGCAGCAGCACCAGAAGTAAGTAACGACAAAAGGTACAGAGTAGGAACAGGCGATCAGCCACATGCAAAGTTTATGGCATCAGAATAAATGATGTAGGATCAACAACGTCGTATTTCGTCAGGCTTCTCAAAACGCACCCAAACAGGTCAGTCATTGGTAAAGGGAAGTCGAACTTGCCGCATATGGACAGGTAACGTTAGCAAAGTAATGTTAGCAAACTGTCCTAGCAGTGACGACTACTGTCAGATTACAGACTTATTGTTTACCAACTGATGTTAGAGTTTTAGTTGATTAACATGTAATTAGGTTTGATGGGCAAGACCTATGTGTTAGACACAAGAAGATATAACGTGTGTTTCTTCACATTGCATTGCAATAGCCTTTTAAAAGTCATCATACAACTGAGAAGTCTTGATACTTGCTATGCTAATAGGTGACAGTACAGTACATGCTTTAAATTCATAATAAGAAATATGTGCAGACACAATGGCTTTCCTTTCCTGGGTTTTAACTTTTAACTGGGCAGCTCTCATTCGTGTTTTAATAATTAAGATGCTGTTAATATAGTTCACACACATTTAACACCCAACGACAGAATAACTAAGTACAAAAAACACCCTCTAAATGTAGGTATTACATAAGCTGTTGATTTCTCAGCCATTTACTCTGTTTTTTTATATTAGAATTAATTGAAATCCATTCTCTACGAAGGACTGGCGCCCTAGCTAGGGTTGTTCCTGCCTTGCGCCCTATGTTGCCGGCTAGGCACCGGGTGTCCCGCGACCCTGCTCAGGATTAAGCGGATGAATGAAAGGAATGAATGAAATCCTTTCTGTTTTTGGTTGACTTGACATTTCAGGTTTATTATAATAAACAGGCATTTGCGTTTACAACTATACAATAATCTTTTGTTATTTCACTTTGTCACTCTTATTTCATAAATAAGCCATTTCTTTTATTGTTGTTGGACTATTGACGTTGTTCCATCTCATCTTTGGCGTGTGTGCAGTACACACACACACACTTCATGGCCTTAGCTTACTGCTCTGCGTGCAGTAAAGGAAATAGGTCGCCCTCTTGTGGTTAGTGCTGCAACAACGTTTCCCTATAGACAAATGAAGGTTTGGGTTCAGTTAACAACCATATTCTGGGTTTCCATTGTCCAGACATGAATATGAAGTGTAGTTTAGCTTCACACTGTATTAAAAACGTATGCTATGTTTTAAGTTAAAAGTTCCAGGAATAATATTTTCAATGCTCAATGAAATCTACCCTTTGGCCCACCCCTACTGGAAAAATGTATTCCACCTCGTAGGTTTTTTTCCACTGAGATCCCTTGTGGTTACCCCTCTTACACATTTTGCAGAACCTTTTAGCATATGTTCTTCATTGAAGCAGTAACCTGAGTAATGACGCGTATACCCTCGCGTTCACCTCGGCTGTCGTTTATCTATGCTTTTATTTCTGTTAATAAGATTTATTTTCTACACTGGTTTGGGTTAGCGCAAATCCCTGTGCTTACACTCACACTAGTGTGTTTTTTCATTCCTTGGCGGAACAGGCTTATTGTGGCCTGTGTGGTTTTGTTCACTTTCTCGGTCTGGGTGGCTGTACTGCAGCTGCACTTTGTGAAAGTAATACTATTCTGTGAAAGAGAAGAACCTTTTGGCATCACCCCTGTATGTTTTTTTTTTTAAACCAAAGCCTGGAGATTTTCTGCAGGATAGAGAAACTTAATATGCCGTTTAACTTTGAAGCCAAGCCAGCCACATTCCCCTTTTCCAGCCCTTCACCTCAATTTGTTCAGTTGAGACCCACTTCCATGCTCCAGCCATTATTGTGAGTTCTGGTTTATATTTAAAAGGAGCCCAAACCACAACATTGGTTTCTAGTTTAGTTCTTTGCGGTCTGATCTGTCTTAAGCTGTTCTCAGTAATTATGGTGAACGCCTTTCAATGTGCCTGGAGATTTGCCTTTAATCAGATTTCCAGCACGTTAACCAGGAGCAGATGGCTGCTTTTGGTTTGGTTTTGCTCATATTCTTTAGTGGGCTTAAAGATCATAACATGACATTTAACAGCCGTCTAACAAGTGGTGGCTGCCTGTAGCTCCACCTCTTACTTAGTATGTTCTGAAAGGTTGTGACTTTATAGAAGGCTGTTACTCATTCTCTAATTAGATCTCTTTAAAGGGTATACATTTTCTCCCACAGACTGCAAACACACAACCCAGGAAACGCATGCCGATTAATTTAGTGGCACGTTGCGTGGGAAGAGGATGTTCACACCTTGCCATAACATTCATATCTGCTTGCTGAACATCTCTTTCCGTTAATAAAATTGGTCTCCACCTTTCAGAAAGGCTTCCCTTTCCACTAGCTTTTAGATGCGTGGGGAATTCACTTCCATTCAGCCAAAGCTTCCATGCAAAGACTGTTAGTGATGTTGGCTTTTGAGGAGTAGGACCTGACTAGTGATTGAACATCCACACCAAACTCTACCAACCACGTTCTTATTGATTTTGACCCCGACTTCAGACTGTTACCACAAAATAGCATGAGATGTTTTGACGAGAAACGATATGTTACGTTTAGCATTATTGTTAAATTTATTTAATGCTCCAGCCTGAACCATAAAAATAATCCCAGGCCATTCTTTCATTATTCCCTTTCTCCACCACTTGTCTGATATCTGGCCACTGTGTGTATTGGATATGATATAAGGCTTGCAAAGTGGATGTTCAGCCAAGGAAATGCAATTTATTATGAGGCTTTATTAGAACAGTTCATGTTAGTGTTGCTACAAGAGAGGACAGCTTGGGATCTCAGTGGTCCGGTCCTGCCATAGCTTCATGGCTGTTGTTATATTTTTCTACTTTAAAGTACAGCAATTTCAGTTTAGTGAGACAGCTTGGTTTATTCTTCTTCTATTCTTCTTGTTTAATGAGGTTTTTTCCTTGTCCAACTCTGGCCTTAGGCCTTGCTTAGTTTGTGGTGGTGTGGTCTAGATATTCGTGAATGTGCTTTGAGTACATTGCTTATATTGCTCTAAATGTGCTATAGCAATGAATCTGACTTTGACAGCTTCAGCAGGACAGGAAACCTGGTTTGTTGGAAGGGTGATGTTCTGTGAGAGCTTCCCTGATGAAAATGACTGAGTATGACCATTAAGGGGCTGTGGCTGAAGGTGCTGAACACTAGCAGACATTATAATCCAGAGTGACTTAAATTGATTGCTGATCGTCATGATGATCAAACACTTCCAGAGAACTCCCAACCGTCTCATTAGTACCAGGGGTATTTTTCCGGACAATAAAGCGCACCGGATGATTAGAAGACAATATCAACGATCGGCTGCTAACGGATCTAGTTTCATACATAAAGAGCGCACCGGGTAATAAGACGCATGAAATGAAAACAAACCCTTAACTTCCGTCGGAAGCTCAGTTTTGGTCTTTACCTGGCGCAGGGGCGTCCTCTTGCTCCTCCACTTCCGTACCATTGATTCGTTAATGTTGAAATTCTCTCGCAGCTGCTCTATGTCCATGTTGTAACTGCGTGACTGATTAGCAGCTGTGTTTGAAATCCGCTTCGAAAATAAAATGATGAATGCATGACATACGCTAATGCTGAAGCACATTAACCGTATTATTACCGTATATTACCGTCATTACTCAGCGATGTTTCCTGACTACGGTGGCCGTAAGCTTCGTTACTTACCAAGACCGTGCTAAAACATTTTGACAGATTTATGAGCGCCGTGTGTACCATCTACAATCGTTCTAGGTCAGAAAGCTCAACCAGAATTAATTCATTAAATTAGACGCACTAGCATTTAAAAGGCGCACTGTCGATTTTTGAGAAAATTCAAGGATTTTAAGTGCGGGCCTTATGGTCCGAAAAATACGGTAGTCCAGAGCTTTAACCACTGTGTCACCTTGTCACCTACTCTTGTAATTAAATATATATAAATGCTATCTTATGTCCCGGACACCACTGGGCATTCAGTGAGAACAGCATGCAAGCTTATTTTTTCTCTTTCAGTCGTCCTGTTTTAAAGGAGTATAACAATGGGTTATCAGAGTGGTGTTAAATGTGGTCAGATGGACTATTTGTGAAAGTACATTATCCAAAATATTAGTGGCGGGTTAATATTAGTGTTGCAGTGTTAAGGTCAAGTCGAATTTTATTATATAGGCTTTTTCAACAATAGGTCATTGTCACAAAAGCAGTTTACATTATGGTAGGCCCACAAGCCCCAATTAATAAGCCTAGGGAAAACTCCCTAAATGTGATTAGGGAAAAAACCTTGGGAGGACGAAGCCTCAAAAAGTGACCCAACCTCCGTGGCAGCCTAGAATTGAAACTAAATTACCTAAATAATTGGCATTTTTAATCATATTTAAAAAGCTAAACAGAAAAAATTAAAAGAAAAGAAAAACTTTTTAAAATTAAAATAGGTTATTAAGGAAAAAATATAAAAAATATAAATAGTATAAAATATTGTGAAAGAATTATAATTTAAAAATGGAAGAAACATTAACAGGGGTTAGACAATAAACTGAAAACACCTGTCATTTTAGACCCACAATAATTATTATTAGTATGGTGTTTTGTTGTAGGCCTCCTTTTGCGGCCCAATACAGCGGTCAATTTCATCTTGGAAAATCTTGGAAAATGGACCCATATACAATTCCTGCCACGTGGTCGAGGGATTTTTCTTAAGGACATTCTTCGTGCAGGGGGATAGCGGCACAGGTCACTACGTGGAATGCTGGTGTGCGAGGAAAAACGTTTCCCGGACTCCGCTTCTCCAAAAAACACCCCAAAGCAAAAGTCAAAGTGGAAGTTGGCTCAAGTTAATATTACTATTTACTAAATATTTTAAAACTGAGTGCTGTGGCAGGCCATTGGGGAGATTGTTAAACTTCACTTTCATGTCATTCATCAAACCATCTGAACTCTGGTATGTCACCCATAATGTTGTGTGCATTGCAATATTTTGAGCAAAACTGTGCTCTTACCCTGCTAAAGGAACCTTCACACTCTGCTCTTACTGGTGCAATGTGCAATTAATGAAGATTGGCCACCAGACTGGTCCAATTTAGCCATGAAACCTCCCACACTAAAATGACAGGTGTTTCAGTTTCATTGTCTAACTCCTGTAACTGTCCAATATAATAGAATAATAGTATATATAATAACAGCTCCAGAGATCCCTGATTTGATTCCGACCTGTATGGAGTTTATATGTTCCATGTCTGGGTGAGCTTCCTCTGGGTACTCTGGTTACTTCTCAAATTCTTAAGAGATCCTGCTCCCCATAACCAAGTGATCATGTAACCCTCATTTGTGGAAATGAAAGAATGGAATGAAAATATGAGAGAGCTTTGGTGGTGCCCACTCTAGCCCATCACCCGGGTTTGAGTCAGACGTCACATACTGGTACCTGACCATGTTAGTGTTAGGGTGCTGCAGCAGTGATACCTGCTGGCCCTGTGACGGACCGACGTCCCATCCAGCGTTGCACTCTGTTTTCACAAGCAGGGGTGTTTTTTTGATGTATGAATCATACAATAACTTGTGAATTGAAATGCACAAAGGGAATCTGCTCCAACTTGACTCCACTTTTATCATCTTGATAATGTTTGAAAAGATCTCTTTTCATCTCTCTCGTGTGCCTGAGTCAACTGTTCTGTGGAAGCTCCCCTTAGGTTTAAAGGTTACATTATGAAACTTCCTTAACATTCATAACAGTGGGTAATCATTGATTTAAATTGCGCAATGTTTTTTCTTATTTTTTCTTAAGTAAGTGAGATCTTTGCTTTACTTGTATATTAGTGTTGTTCACAGATTACAAGTATCAGTTTCTCTGGTTTCTCTGTGCATGACAGTTTGTTTGTTTATTTCATGGCTATTCGTGACAGGACTAGCCAAATACACTCGTACTGGGCCAATTTAGAGCAATCAGTTAACCTAAGCCATGCCTTAGGGATGTGGAAACTGGAGTACTTGCATTAAACCCATGTGAACATGGAGAACACATGCAAACTCCACACACTCAGAGCCTGGGGTCGGGATCGAACCAGGGATCTCTGGAGCTGTAAGCTTGCGCCACCGTGCCGCCCCGACCTGTGCATGACCGAACTCAGTTTTTGTCTCCTTGTTAACTCCACACAGTGGTGAAGGGTCAGGTCAGTCCACTCAGAATAGCAATTCAGCTTGCTGCATGTGTCTGTAATAACCACAACACCCAAACATGTCACTGTCACACCTCTCTATGAGAACTGCTGTGTCGTTCTTTCCCTTCACACACGCACCACAATGCTAAATGAGCTTTTCCGTTGTGTCTGCGCAGCAGCTGCCTCTGATCGGTTTCAGTGCTCTGTGACATTTAAAGACATTTGAGTTTCATTAGCTTTTATTCCATTTCTCATTAAGAGGTGTTTAACAGGTACTACTTCTTTATTAGACGTTCCAGGGTTGTCTCTCTCCTGCAAATGAATTATGGCCTTTTTGCTTAACTACCCTCATAACTATCTTCATGTATCACAAAGTGTACAAAAGGAGATAAGTACAAAACGATTAAATAGGGAAGCAATTATAGAGCTGTGTTAAACGCTGCCAGAGGCCACACTGACAGCTCGCTGCTCTACACAGCCCATGAAGTGCCCCTACAGTGTAACGATCGCTGGGACTTAAGTATAATCTGTTTTTTATAATAATCAAGATTTCAGAATGCTTTTGAGGTTTAACCACTGCATTGTTTCACTCCAGCTGGGACCTGAAGGCAAAGTTTTGGTCCCATTAGGCTGTCATCGGGTTGGAACCAACTCTATAATATTCTGCTATAACACATCCACGGCATGTCTGTCTCTGTTGCATCCTTCTTTTTGGGCAAGCTGTGCAGCAGAGATATCCCCGAGGACCGTTTTATTATAAACGCCGGACACCAAGACATCTTTGTTTGTGTTTCGGCAAAGATTTTCCAAGGTCTGAGATCATTTGAGTTTATGTTGTACTTGATGCATTACGAGTTAAACATGTTTTATGGACTTTTTTTGGCTGGCTTCGAGGGATGAAAAATCACACCAGCAATTGACTTGAACCGGGAACAGGAACGTGCTGTAATGATCTTCGGTGTAGCCAAATGTTCTAGACTTTGCCGTCATTGGAAAGTATTAAGAAGACCTTGATGAGATAAAACCCTCACGACATTGATAGTGGTGACCTCAGCAGGCTGACCACAAACCAAAGCTTCCACTAACAGTATCCTATTAGAAATGATCCTAGCACCACACACAGTTGCACACCCGCCCACAGGAAAGATTAAGTGTTGGGGCCTGTTTGAGCCTGCCTCTCTCTGATCACCCTGGTTCGTACACTTCCTTTAAACGCTTTCTCAAGAGCCGTGCCAGTTGCTGGACCACACAGGGCTTTCGAGAAGTGTTGGAGGCTTTTAATGTGGCTGCGAATGTTTCCCCAGAGCAGGAATTAGCGGTAGCATAATTACACAGTCGGCACGGAGCCTAAGTTCTTCAGCAGGGGAGCAACTAGCTCGGCTCATGTGTATGCTTGTGTGTTTGCGACTGTTGATCATTAGTATTGGAAAATGCCTCAGCCACAAAAAGGGGCTGCGGTCTCTACCATGTATTAAAAACATGAAAGAACAAATGTCTCTTCTCTACGGAGCGGAATCCACCAGACATAAACAGACTGTAAAATGGAAAACTACATCTGTGTTCATTTGTCCCTTGTGAGATGGCCACATTTGGTAATCCTTACTGAACATTCCTTCCAATCATTTGGATCAGGAAATTGAGGGAGGGGGGTTTGAGGTTAGCTATGCTCATCTGTTTCCAATGGTGTCTTCAGTGGCGGGAGGGATATATGTGTCAGCAGGCAGAGAGTGATTCGATGTGAATGTGATTAGACGTGAACTCTCATCACGCTTCGTGCACGGTCAGTTCTTGTGGGTCTTGCATCACTTCCTGCTCTGATGAATGTTTATGCAGACCTTTTGAAAGACATGTGGGTTTCATGGGAGCTATGCACCGTCTGTAGACTGAGAATGTTTTCGGTCACCTCAGCCCATTGTTGTCCACTTCAGTTAGTGTCATCTCAATATGAAGAGATGGATGAGGGAAATGACTTGGAACCATCGTTGGGTGCTATGGAAACAATCGTGTCCAAACACTGCTTGGCCATCAATTAAGCTGTGGAAAGATGAGTGTTTCCGAAAATGTGCGTCCCCACACAGTTTAACAAAATGCCAACTCTAATAACTACCAGTCCAGTGTGTGTGTGTGCTTGGGAAGTACACAGCTGACAGAATCGAGGCAAAGACACATACATCACTCGCTGACACCTATTAGCAGGGAAGAGGGTGCAGTACATTAGTAATTATTTGGACAAGCGAGGCCGGATGAAGCGTTGAGGTGGATTAATTGAATCCACTGAAGCTGAAGCTAAAATAAGCAGTCCCGTCTCCTTATCAGCATGAGGAATTGTGCTTTTTTGATGTGCATGCAGGGTGAAAAAGGTTCTTTCAAAGGTGTCTGTGAATATGTGAGAAGAGAAATCTGTTCAGCAGATACCCTCTTCCCCAGGTCTGCATTAAGATTAGATGTTAAGAAAAAGCTTCTAATATCACCTTTAGAAGATGTTATCCCATACCCTCTTTTATCTCAGCTCCTCAGAGATTTTTCACACTTTGAACACCATTGTAAGCCTGTGCCTTTGATTGCACCTTTGTGCATCACATTTGTCAGATCATTGAAATGCAAATGCTCTGGTTAGTAAGTTCCTAAAATCCACCTTTTTAAAAAAATCAATTGAGGGTGCAATTATCTACCTTTGAGCGGAATTATTTTCCATGTGTCCCTTGCGATTTGCAAATGTGTGTTTTATTTATGTCTGCCTGTTTTCTCTAGATCTACATCATCTGTCAGTTATAGTCAGTAGATTAAGCCGCCTGGAGATCATTCATTCGTAAAGTCAGCTTTAGTTACCACTTCATCCTGTTCAGGGTTGTGGGTCTGGAGCCTATGCTGTGAATATTGGGCTGTTTGTTTGTTTATTTTGTCCATTTCAAGTCAAGTCAGGTCAGATCTATTAATATAGCGCTTTTTACAATGGAGCATTGTCTCAAAGCAACTTTACAAGTTTAGATTATCTCCTAATATCTACGTCCAATCCCAAATTGAGCAAGCCTAGGGCGACAGTGGCAAGGAAAAACTCCCTAAGTATTTAACGTCACATCGACAGCTTTTCACGACAGGTGCAAGGTTACATTCATACTAGTCAGACGTTCATATGTGGTCAATTTGGAGCGACCAATTAACCTAATGCATGGATTTTGGAATGTGGAAGGAAAACAGAGTACCTGGAGAACACCCACGTGGACACGGAGAGGACATGCAAACTCCACACAGACAGTGACTGGACCAGAACTCATAACCGGGTCTCTGGAGCTGTGAAGAAACGAACCCTAACCAATGGGCCACTGTACTGCCCTATACAATATACTGAAAATGTCAACTTGCAATGAGTTCAGAATCAATATGTGGTTGTGTAACTTAAAAGAATATAATGACATGTGCAAAAGATATATAAGGTGTATATGGACAGGAGCAGTTAGTGCTGCTTTATGGCTTTCACTGCCCTCAAAATAAAGTTTTGGTGACGTGTAGTTCTTATTTTAAAAAAAAAAAACACTTTCCAAACAGTAGTGATTGAAAAACAGTTGGTCTAGTGAGAGGTAGAGATTCAGTCCATTTATCTGAGGAGATAGTGAAAGATACAATGGGACTAGTGACGAATACAAATTACATTACAAAATATGAAACGCATGATAAACATAATTTAAGGCATAAAGTTGAATATATGACAAAAGTCACTGATAAATTTAATTACTTAAAATGTCAGAATTGAGTATTATTTGGTGTGTCTCCTCCTTCTGGAATAACAGCGAATGCTGAAGCTGCCATGGACTCTACAAGTGTGTGTGAAATTTGATTATTTATATTATCTCGGCATTCCCAGTATTCCAAAGGGCATCTTGTGATGTTACTGAATGCTTGACTTTTTTTTGGTTGACTTTGTCTGTAAATGTTTTTTATGGGGTGGGATAGTGTGATAGAACCCAGGAAAAAATGTACTGTGAAATTTGACAGTAGAACCACGAAGTGGCCAAATTACCACCGAAATTCACAGTACAACTGTGAAATAATTCATGGTCCGTTCATAGTCCACCAAGTTTACAGTTGTACTATGAAATTTCAGAGTAGAACCATGAAATGGGCAAATTACCATCAAAAATTCATAGTAGAACTGTGAACTTCATGGTCAAACTGTGAAAGTTGACATTAAAACTGTCAAGTAATTCACAGTTTTACTATGAAAATTCACAGTACATTTTTTTCCTGGGAAGACCTTTAACAAATTTCTTAATTTAGCAAAAATCACTTCCCCTCACTGAGAATGCTTTAAGCATTACTGTGGTAGCCTAGCGGTTAAGGTACTGGACTCTAGACCAGAAGGTCCAGGGTTCAAATCCCCCCTCTGCCAAGCTGCCATCGTTGGGTCCTTGAGCAAGGTCCTTAACCCACAATTGCTTCAATTGTAAGACTGTATCAATTGTAAGTTGCTCTGGATAAGGGCATCTGCTAAATGCTGTAAATGTAAATGTAAATCTATTTCACGTTTAGTCGACCTTCTGTTTATTATTAAGCTCTAGTAAAACATTTATGAGTAGACGTTAAGATATTCCTGTGAGCTCCAGCTCATCTCCAGCAGAGAGCAGTCTTGCACTGCTGTTAGATATTTAAAGGCCTCGGCCTTTGTTTCAGCCATAGACCTTTATGTTTATATACAAGATTTGTGGTCTCAATCAATCATCTCTATCAGTGACCTCAGCAGATGGCCAGTTTGGAAAGAGGCTAAAACTTTTGGTTCTGCTGTGAACAGAGGCTGTGGTATAACAGTGAAACTTGAGTGAGGGGTTTGGATTCTAACAAGATGTCAGTTATATAAGCTCAGTCTTCTGCATTTTATAGCAAATTAAGTCAAATAAAGCAAACTGCTACAGCTGCTACATGTTACTTACACCAAGGGTGTTCAAAGCAATCAATAACCAACAAACCATTTAATACATGCAATGTTACCTGGGAATATTCTGTTAAAATGAAAAAGAAGCATTGAAAAAAAAATGAAAGCAAAACCAAGAATCAAATCTCTCAACGATTTCCCATGTCAAGGACCTTGTCCAATGCCCCCCAGGTAATTACTTTGGCTCGTATGTGAACATAAGGCAGTGCACTCTTACACAGAACATTTTTTATTATTTACATTTAGCCAGACGCATTTAAAGCGATTATAATTGATACAGACGCCCTTATCCCAGAGCGACTTTAATTGATTAACAAATGTTGGTGAAAAGCAATTGTGTTGGGTTAAGGGCCTTGCTCAAGGACCCAAACAGTGGCAGCTTGGCAGAGGTGGGATTTGAACCCTGGATCTTCTGGTCAATAGTCCAGTACCTTACCCCACTACGCTACCACAGTCCAAACTTTTATGTTCTATCTTATCCCTTACTGCTTCCAATTACTGCTTCCAATGACACTCTGTTCATATTTTACGCCGTGATAATCTTGGTGAATGGGTCATTTGGTGTATAGACTCGTGTTTTGTAATGCTATGTTGAGACAATACTACTTTGTCAATTGAAAAATACAAATAAATTGAACATTGCATGGAAAATACTAGGAAAGATGCACTCTTTTTGAGGAGGAGGATGATTCAAAGAGCAGTTAAGGGACAATAGAATGCAATTATGAATCACTAAACTAAGAATTTCAAATTGATTTGCTGAATAATTCATTACTGAATCTTGCCACCCCACCATCATAAGAGAGAAGCTCCACCCTGGGACTGTGCTGGAACAGTGGTTGGTTGGTACTGGACTATAGACCTGAAGGTTTCTACAGTTCAAAACCCCACCTCTGCCAAGCTGCCACTGTTGGATTGTTGTTCCTTGAGCTAGACTCTTAAACAACCCACCGTGGCCTGAATTGTAAGCCTGTATCAGTTGCAAGTTGCTCTGGATAAGAGTTGTCTGCTGAATGGGACTAATTGTAATTCCCCCCACTTTTATTTGTAAGGCTTGCAATAAAAAGTTCCTGATTGGCCCTGCTGATCCTCGGTCCAGGGTTGAGTTGCAGAAGTGGATAGTACGTTGCACCATTTACTGTGTTACATTTACTGAAGTACCGTTATTTCCGGGGCTATTAAACCGCACCCGGGGATAGTAACGTGCCACATTACTGTTTACATTTACTAAGTACCGTATTTTCCGAGCAATTAAAGAGCACCCGGGTTATTAAAGGCGCGATATCAGTGATCGACTTCTTCTAACGGATCTATTTGCATACATTGATAAAGCGCACCGGGTTATAAGGCGCATTAAATTGGATGAAAACAAAACTCTTAACTTCCGTCGGAGGAAGCTCAGTTTGGTCTTTTACCTGGCGCAGGGCGTCTTCTTGCTTCCTCCACTTCCGTACCATTGATTCGTTAATGTTGAATTCTCTCGCAGCTGCTCTATGACCATGTTGTACTGCGTGACTGATAGCGTTGAGTTTGAAATCCGCTTCGAAAATGAATGAATGAATGCACGTACCCTAATGCTGAAGCACATACCGTATTACTCCGCTATGCTGCGCACTACGGTTGCCGTAAGCTTTGTATCTTACCAAGACCGTGCTAAAACATTTTGACAGATTTATGAGCGCCGTGTACCATCTACAATCGGTTCTAGGTCAGAAGGCTCAACCAGAAGTAATTCATACATTAGACACACCGCATTTTAATGCGCACTGTCGATTTTTGAGAAAGTTAAAGGATTTGAAGTGCGCCTTATGGTCCGAAAAATACGGTAATCTTTTGAAGACAATGTGCTTCCTGGAGTAATTCAAATAAATGGTACTTTTGACTCTTGAATGATTACATTTATAAAGGACAGTGTTGTACTTTTACTCGGTTACCTTTAATTTTGTTGGCCGGAGCTCTATGAATTTAAAAGATACAATTTAATGATAAAACAATGCTCAGCTCCTGTGGTTTTCTTTGGTTAAGTACGCAACCACTTGTTTTTGTGTTGTTCAGATTATTTAGTTCAAATGTATTCCAGTTCTAAACCTTTAAGATTTGAAAGTTCACTGCTAGCTCAGTCATCTTATATGAAGTTAAATATCCTGTCATCGGGACATTTTTAATACTAAAAATTCCCTACAGCCTGAAAGCTCTGTCTGTAACTTTAGCACTAACTTACTGGAATAAATCCAAATAAGCTTCTAATACAAGCGGAACATTAAAAGTTAAGCCGTGTGTTTTATACCATTATTTTAAATGTTACAATGCTCATGTGAGGTGGCAGCTTGTTTAGAGATGGTTATAAATATGGTTTGTGTTGCATTGTTAACTGATATGTGTGTTTTTCTACACCTGGTTTGTGTAATCCAGTTATAAAGTGCTAAGTGGCTTTATAGTGTGTTGTGGTGTGGTCTGGGATTTGGGGTTTCGCTGCTGCACTCCTGATTTCTGTAGAATATCTCCTCGATCACCTGCTAATTGGAATTTGCTTTCACAAATAAGAGCAACCTTTGAAGAATGTAATGGCATACATAAATATTGTACATAAATTTAAATACATTTTATTCTAGCATAGAACCCAATGTACCTTATGTACAGGGTACAGTAAGGCAGTACTTGAGTACCATGTCACAAAATACTTTAATTAATTAATTAATTTAATTATTATTATTTTTCCCTAAGTAATGTGTTTTTAAATGTAACTACTTTAATTAACTAAAAACTTGTGCTACTCTACCCGTCCCTGTTCCTGAAATTTATAGAGCACAGGCAAAAGTGCTCTGTGTCCCCATAATTGCACCCCCTTAGACCTTCATGTCATAAAGCCAGCCCATGGTTCAGACCCAGGTCCTCAAGAACTGCTGTTTCCAAACTGATATTATATCTGAGCCTTAGGTTAGGAATATGAAAGGGTTTTAGGAAACACAATGAATGGCTGAAGATCTGAACTCATTTTCCAACAAGTGCAACTGAGTTTGCAATGTCTAACCAATCGTTAGTCCAGACCCCATATGAGTCAGCAGCACGACCCCAGAAAGAACTACAGACCTTAACAACACTGCTCACACCCTACATCCTAGGATTTGGCTGGAGGTGACCTAGAGTTGACCCGTGGCCTGATTAGTGCACCCAGATAGCTCCAGAGAGCATGACACGTTTACAAATTAGCCTCAGCTACAGAGAGGTAAGCTGGGGTTTCTCTCTGACTAAGCAATGAGCTTGTTAAAGGTTGCAGCTGGGATCTAATGAATATGTTGAGAGCATAAGAAATTAATAAGCGTGTGGTTAGGGAGGCAGGGCAAACATCTGTGGGACGTTCAAGTATGCCACTAATAAAAGGGTATTAAATTAAACACACTTTTATGCTCATTTTTTCCCTCCTTGTCGACCTTTCACAGCTCAGTGGTTGATCTAGGATTGGTCGATACACATTTGCAAGCTGTTGTGAGATCATTTGTGGCAGTTTTGGGTTTAGTTAAACATTGAAGTTCCAGAAAGTGATTATCTTGTGTGAGCCCTCCCCTGTGGAGCGTCATTGGGAAATCACTGATGTTTTAACAAATATTCACTTCTGCCCTGCCAACATTTTCTAGATGTACTGTTTTAATACTTCCATGGTAAGCTAAGGCTTAGAGTGTCCAGATGTTGCTAATAATGCTTGCTAGTTTAGCCACACTGGAGTAGTGGGAATGCCCTTGGACAGAAGGTGCCTTTCCAACTTCCTTTAGTCACAGTCTTATCTAGTCCGTCTCGAATTATGGCAGACGTGCACTAAAAGGCCCGTTATATTACAAAAGTTCTTATTTGCCTTTTGGATAAAGCTGAGCTTGTTTTTGGCATTATGCTGCATGTTTGTGAGCTCCACACCCCTAACTTACAGGGGTGCTTGAAAGTTTGTGAACCCTTTAGAATTTTCTGTATTTATGCATAAATAAATTTTCACACAAGTCCTAAAAGTAGATAAAGAGAACCCAGTTAAACAAATGAGACAAAAATATTATACTTGGTCATTTATTTATTGAGGAAAACGATCCAATATTACATATTAGTGAGTGGCATTTGCTTTCAGTATCTGGTGTGACCCCCCTGTGCAGCAATAACTGCAACAACTAAACGTTTCCTGTAACTGTTGATCAGTCCTGCATACCGGCTTGGAGGAATCTTAGCCCATTCCTCCGTACAGAACAGCTTCAACTCTGCAATGTTGGCCATTCCAAAACATTAACTTTATTCTTCTTTAACCATTCTTTGGTAGGATGACTTGTGTGCTAAGGGTCGTTGTCTTGCAGATGTTCAGATGTTCTGACATTTTCCTTTAGAATTCTCTGATATCATTCAGAATTCATTGTTCCATCAATGATGGCAAGCCATCCTGGCCCAGATGCAGCAAAACAGGCCCAAACCATGATACTACCACCACCATGTTTCACAGATGGGATAAGGTTCTTATGCTGGAATGCAGTGTTTTCCTTTCTCCAAACATAGCAATTATTATTATTTTTTTTTAAACCAAAATGTTCTATTTTGGTCTCATCCGCTCACAAAACATTCTTCCAGTAGCCTCCACATGATCTTTAGCAAACTGCAGACGAGCAGCAATGTTCTTTTTGGAGAGCAGTGGCTTTCTCCTTGCAACCCTGCCATGCACACAATTGTTGTTCAGTAGTGTTCTGATGGTGGACTCATGAACATTAACCAATGTGAGAGAGGCCTTCAGTTGCTTAGAAGTTACCCTGGGGTCCTTTGTGACCTCGCCAACCATTACACACCTTGCTCTTGGAGTGATCTTTGTCGGTCGACCACTCCTGTGGAGAGTAACAATGGTCTTGAATTTCTTCCATTTGTACACAATCTGTCTGACTGTGGATTGGTGGAGTCCAAACTCTTTAGAGATGGTTTTGTAACCTTTTTCAGTCTGAT
>JAJAGP010005623.1:0-30921 GCA_025084515.1 Ancistrus triradiatus | reverse complement strand
TGACAAGTTAAAAACACCTGAAAATTTAGAAACAGCGAACTCACAGCTCAGGCAAATATAATGGGAGTGAATGACAGGAGAAGTACCTAGTCATGAACAAATCGTCATAACTCGAAAAACCATTTGTTTACGGAAGAAATACGTGGATGATTTATGAAGGGGAAGTATCTCTACCATTTGCAGTTTAAATGGAGTTTCTAGGTGAAAGTATCTGGGTTTTAGACACGTTTGTTCAATGAAAAAGTGAATTAATCGCTTTTGGCTTCAAGGTACAGTGCCACACTCTAGCAGGGTCCATAGAGAATGAATGGAGTGATTTTTAAAGAGTGATAGAAAGTGTTCAAAGAGTGAAATCTGTGCGAAACTTGACCTGAGGGGTCTTCATGAACCCAGGTCCGACCATGCCGAGTTGCGTGTTTGTAGCTCCAAAATTGACCGAGTGCAAGTGAAAAATCCAATGCAATTGAATGGGACTTTTTTTTCGCACAAATGCGAGTGCAGCGTGCGAATGCAACAACATTTGTCTTAGCTATGAACAAGCACACTTCTCCGGAACTCGAAAACTGTAGGAGGAGATACGCGCAGAAATTTTGGTGGAAACATAAAAATCGAAGAACAATAGTGTGTTATCAAATTATTCATGTTCTCGAGTATATACTGGGAAATACAGTATATATTTTAGATTCTCCACAAAGTGTTCGATAGCCGTTTCGATCCCTTTAATTCCTTGGTGCACTGGGGTTGCCAGATCCAGCGAGAAAAAAATAGGTTAAATATAGCAAAGTATTTAGAATACGACTAATCAGATAACTGCAGAAATCTGACTATGATCAGATTATTAAGTGCATGTAAACACTCATTGTAACTTAATGTCCTCACTCAATATGGCTGATGTAGCTGCTGCTGAGATGACTAAACAAACAAGTATGTTTAATGACCAGCTTTAAAAAGAATACACATTTCTATGAAAAGATACACCGGGAGTGATTTGCCAGACATGTGGAGCTAAGTTTAATTTTGCACGGAAGTACTTTGGTCTTTTATGGAAGGAATACAGAATATGAAACCTCACGGGTTTATAACATAAATTTATTTTATGTAACAATTCTTTGAGTTTTATTTTGTTATTATATTATTTTTTTTCTGAACAAAAACTGAACAGGAACTATATCTTACTCTCATGTCATCCCTCTTACACTACTGTCTTCTCATTGGTATCCCTAACAAAACCATCTGCCCACTTAAGTATCTGCAGAAATCTGCTGCTAGATGACTTTCTCCCTCTAAAAATCAGCTCCTATCACCCCAGTTCTATTTCAGCTACACTGGCTGTAAAGTGATCGAATGTCCACATGATACTTCTGAATTTGCAAGAAGGCGTTTACTGTTAATTAGGAACCGACAAAGTAACATAGAACTTTAGCAAGCTGCACAACAACAACGCATAAGCCCACGCGGGAATCACCCTAGCAACCCACGACACTTGTCATGACTTTTTGGCATATGAGACTACTATCGTAAAGTCTGCTAAACTGTATATCAGTCTTTATATGACATCTCTTTTCAACTTCTTTTTTTTTCTTAACAAAAAAAGAATTATTCTGTGAGATGTATTAAACTTAACCATATAATTTCCAACAACACAAAATATATACATATATACTTTTTCCCTTTTTTCTCTTTTAAATGTGCAACGGTCTTCGTACCCCTCACAGATTCAATCTGTCTACAGGTTTACTTAGCCTGCCAGACCGTGTGAAAAACTGTCCATCTTGAGCAGGACGTGGGTAAGCGCGGACAGCTGGTGACACAGTCTCTGTAGAAGCAGCAGGGTCAGCCTGTCACACATCAGCCTCAGGCTCTGGCCCTTGCGGAGCTCGAGGTGGTGCATCCCCAGATGATGCAGGCATGCATTGCAGCTGCCATCGCCCCCTGGTGCGTCTCGATGACATAAGATCTTGGAGTAGCACTGTCGCCTGTAACAACAGCGGGTGTTCCCCAAGCATCCTGATGATCCAGCTTAGTGAGGACAGAATCACCTGGTTTCAGCAGCGGCAAAGGTTTTGTACCATGACGTTGATAGAAGTAGAAAGCTTGTTTTTGTTTCTCCCTTGCGTCCTTATTCCTGACGGTTTGTAGATTTGACCAACGAGGTTGTAGGTTTGACTCAAGAGTTGGAAGAGTAGTTTTATTCCTTCTCCCCATAAGTAATTCAGCTGGGCTGACGCCTGTGGTGGCACATGGGGTAGAACGGTAACACATGAGTGCGAGAAGAGGGTCTTTCTGTTTCAGAATCCTCTTTGCGATTTATACTCCTCTCTCCGCGTGTCCATTTCAATGAGGATTATGCGGGCTGGAGGTGATGTGTTGGAAGTCGAATTCTCGAGCAAACTCCTGAAACTCTGCACATGCAAACTGAGGCCCGTTGTATGAAATAACTTGGTCTGGACATCCAAAGCAAGCAAAAAGTGTTTTCAGCTTCAGCACCACCTGTGAGGCAGTAGATGTCGGCATGTTGAATATCTCAAGAAATCTGGAGAAGTAATCTGACACTACTAGGTAAGTGTGGTTGTTATAGTCACACAGGTTGATTGCAAGTCTTTTCCAGGGCCTGTCAGGTAGAGGGTTTGAGATGAGGGGTTCCTTACGCTGTGTGTGTTTCATCTCGCGACAGGCTTGACAGGATTCAACTTTCCGTTTGATATCAGAAGAGATGCCCGGCCACCTTGATGTCCATCATGGATCCGATCTAATATGTCAGCTCTTAAAGTGGGTGGAATTAGCATGCGACAGCCTCTTGTAACAATTCCATTGTACTCAGACAGTTCACTTTTGAACGTATAGTAGTCTCTGATGGCGATAGGGACATTTCCTACATATTCTGGCCAACCTGACTTGATATACTGCAGAATAGACTGTAAGTTACTGTCGGCTGCTGTGGCTAACCGTATGGTCTCGAGTCTTTGTGGTGTAGCTGGCATGCCACTGACAATAGCTGCAATGTAACACTACACATCTGAATGGGTGTCACTCACCTCTGCAGGGCATTACAATGGACAGCGTGACAGCATGCCAGCTACAGTAAAAGTCTTGCCTGGTGCATATTCAGCTGTAGTCTTGAACCTCATAAGCCTCATTAAAAGTCTTTCACACCGTATAGGGACATTATCCAGGTCCTTTTTATTCATCAGTGGCACCAAGGGCTTGTGGCCAGTGACCAACTTGAAGTTCTCAAGACCCACCAGGTATTTTTCAAACCTTTCGCATGCCCAAACACCTTCCAGACATTCCTTTTCTTTCTGGGCGTACCTGGTTTCGGCATCAGACAGACGACATGAACAGTATGCGACTGGCTTCCATTCCTTGTCGTATTGCTGCAGCAGCACACCTCCAAGTCCATAGCTGCTAGTGTCTGCTGATACAGCTGTGGGTCGGTTCACGTCGTAGAACTTGAGTACCGGAGATGTAGACAGGATGTCTTTGATGCGCTGAAAAGCCTCCTTCTGTGGGTGGTCCCATGTCCATGCAGTCTTAGATCTTAATAGTTCATATAAGGGCTGTCCCACCATTGACAGATGTGGGATGAACTTTCCCAAATATGTAAACATGCCCAGGACGCGTTTCAGATCCCGGACATTCTGTGGTTCTGGTAGCTCTCTAATGGCTTTTACTTTGTCAGGGTCAGGTTTTACTACTGACTTGTCAATTACCTGGCCCAGGAAGTGAAGTTGGTTGCGTCTGAACACACACTTGTCTTTATTCAGCTTTAGGCCAGTTGCCTCAATCCTCTCCAGAACCTTGTTTAGGCGCTGGTCATGCTGTTCTGCTGTGTTGCTGTACACAAGTATATCGTCCATGTAACTGGCGACTCCCTCGAGGTCGCTCAGGGTCTCAGACATGTTTCTCTGTAATATTTCTGGAGCACTTGTGATACCGAAAGGGAGTCGTTTAAATGAGTATCTTCCAAAGGGTGTAATGGATGTGGTTAACTTGCTGCTTTCTTGATCAAGAGGTATCTGCCAAAAGCCTGAGGCAGCATCCAGTGATGTAAACATGGTGGCACAACAGAGCTTTGCAGTGATTTCCTCAGCAGTTGGGAGAACATACCACTCTCTTTTTACAGCCTCGTTTAACTTTTTCAAGTCCACACAGATGCGCACTTTGCCGTTTCGTCTCGGGACTGGCACTATGGGTGCGCAAAAGTCTGTTGGTTCAGTTACTTTAGCGATTACTCCGTTTTCCTCCATACGCTGAATTTCCTCTTTTACTTTCTGTATGAGGGGCAAGGGAACACTACGAGCTGTGTGTACTGCGTATGGTTCAGTGTTCTCTTTTAGCTGTATTTTGACCGGTTCTCTCCGGAGGGTCCCATGCTCACCAAATGCATTGTGCACTTCCTCGATGCATTTAACTAGCCCCATTTCACATGCCGTGTCTCTGCATAGCAAGTTGGTAGCAGTCTGGCTATGGATCACATACACTGGGAAGAAGTAGTGTTTCTTCTTATATGTTGCACTAGCCTGGAATTTCCCCATACAGCTTAGGTTCATTGGTGGAATGTTTGACTGCACAAGTTTTTGTTCAGGGACTAACATGTTGAATGTCTCCCTCTCCATAATGTTTAAGTCTGCCCCTGTATCAATTTTAAAGTTTACAGGTGTAGCACCAATCACAATTTGTACAGTCCATTTATCACTCTCTCTGCTAGTGTCTGTGATTGCCCCTAGGAAATATGGTGCCTGAGAAACAGTCTCATCTTCTGTTACCTGTAATTTATTTACTGTGGCACACTCTTTCCCAGTGACCCACCTTTTTGCATTTGTTGCACTTTGATTTCTTAGCTGGGCATTTATCTAGGTCCCTGTGCTTTATTTTGCCACATCCTCCACATTTTGGTTCAGTTCGTTCCCCACTGTCTCTCTTTTTATTTTTCCATTGCTGTTTTCCTTTATATGAGGGAGCATGTGTGATCTCCTGCACAGCTGCGCATGCCTCTCCCTGCTAGCACACCTGCCTGGTCACCTCCTCGGACTGGCGCACGGCCTGGATAGTTTGTGCTAACGTGAGTGTTGTCTCCAACTGCAGTTTGCGAGACACCTCTTTATCGTTAATTCCCACCACTATGCAGTCTCTAATGTGCTCCTCTCTGTGTGCCCCAAAGTCACAATGTTCAGACAAGTCATAAATAGCTCTGATAAACATTTCAACTTTCTCACCGGGCCGCTGTACTCTCTGGTGGAAACATGCGCGCTCGTGAATAACATTAATTTTGAGGATGTATTCAAATGTATTCTGATCGTCCTCCTCCGCAAAAGCGAATGCTTTAAAAATGTTCTCAGCCTCCGGGCCCATAGCCAAGTCAAGTCAGATTTATTTATATAGCGCTTATTACAATGGAGCATTGTCTCAAAGCAACTTTACAAGTTTAGATTATCTCCTAATAACTACGTCCAATCCCAAATTCAGCAAGCCTGGGGCGACAGTGGCAAGGAAAAACTCCCTAGTTCTAGGAAGAAATCTTGGGAGGACCAAGACTCAAAAAGGGACCCAACCTCCTTGCGCAGCGTAGATGATAAATCTAAGAGCGAACTAAAGTCATGGAGTCAAAGTTCAAATAGAATGTGAAGTATGCACATCGACATTAAGTGGCCGGGGTATGATGATAAATCTAAGAGCGAAACTACAGTCATGGAGTCAAAGTTCGAATAAAATGTGAAGTATGTACATCGACATTATGTGGCCGGGGTATGATGATAAATCTAAGAGCGAAACTAAAGTCATGGAGTCATGGTCGAATAAAATGTGAATTATGCACAGTGGAGCTCCATCAGATGAACATCATGTGTGGGGCCGGAACTGCCGGAACACAGCTCGGAGAGAAAACAGAAAATGTAATTAGTATTGATTAAGAGCACAGTGTTATTAACATACTGAGCCATGTCAATCACTGATTGCAAGTGTAGCATGAGACCCCGGCAGCATTAGCTATAGCAGCATAGCTAGAAAGCTAGAAAGAGGAGAACTGGTAGGAAACACAGCCAAGAGGGATCACATGAGACATTGGCAACCCCACGAGCGGCAGAAGACAGCAACCCAACGTCTCTGATCACCATAAGACTCTTTGACTATGAACCCCCAGCTCTGCCCTTATTCTACGGCAAGGATGCATAGCGTATGTTAGAGAGCTGACTTGTTCCTCACCATCCTCCTTATTTAGTTTAGTAGCCATGCGAAAACGCTGGAAACGTTGCTTCCAATCGTCCCACTCCGTCGGGCGGTCAAACGGGAAACTCTCCGGAGGATTAAACTTCGCCATTTTCTGAAGCGGTACGTCCGTCACCAGCTTCTGACACCATGTATAGTGATCAAATGTCCACATGATACTTCTTAATTTGCAAGAAGGCGTTTACTGTTAATTAGGAACCGACACAGTAACATAGAACTTTAGCAAGCTGCACAACAACAACGCATAAGCCCATGTGGGAATCACCCTAGCAACCCACGACACTTGTCATGACTTTTTGGCATATGAGACTACTATCGTAAAGTCTGCTGAACTGTATATCAGTCCTTATATGACACTGGCTACCTGTCCTGCTTCACATTCAGTTTAGAATTCTTCTGTTAACATATAAATCAGTAACATATATGGTTCAGCACCAGCCTACTTATCTAAGCTCCTGTTTCCACAGCCCTGCCCGTACACTCAGATCCTATAATACAGGCTGCCTGTCTGTCTGTCCCAAAATTTAGATAATAGTAATAAGAAGCATACTTTGTGAATCTGAAAAAGAAAAATAAATTTTAGGTTGTGTAATTTTGTGCACTTTTTTAAGTCAGAGAAGAAATGCAAAAGGGATGAATAATGTTTTGCTATTATATAATTGTTTCTGAATAAAAACCTCAGACTGGAGAAAAGAAGAATGTAAGTTTTATATAGAATTCATGTCTACGAATTCAGCCTAAAAGTAGGCTTTTATAAGTAAAAAGTATCAGTGATACTGGCCCTGTACTTACTTGGTATCGGATCGATACCAAATTTTGCAGTATGGCACCCACTACTGGTCTTTTCAGCAGGGAGAGCTCTGGTAGGAGCATGTTCAGCATCAGGTGTTTGCTGTCTTAAATATCTGTGGTTTATTTAATTGTAGCTAAATTTTTCCAAATACATAATAATCATCATAATCATATAGTCAAAATTAGAATATGGCTATCAAATCAGCAGGCTAAGCTAAAATGAACTACTGCACCATTCAATAACAAAAATGATTATTCCTAGTGTAAATATACATAAAATATTAATAACAACATACCCAGCCATCACCATGTCTTGAGATGTCTTAAGACACATTATGAGGACGTCTTAAGACATCTTGAGGCATGTCTTAAGAATTGACACACATTATAAGATGTCTTGACTGTAAGAACATCTCAAGACGTAAGATGCATAATATTTCTTTTTATACAAATATACTTTTGTTTTGTATATATTTTTAAATATTGATCCTTAATATTAATATACATAATACATTGATAATTTGCAGACAAATAAATTGCTTCTACCTAGTGACCCATTTTCATTTTTAATTCATTTTTATGGTAATGCTGTGTATTTAAATATCATTTTAAAATAGGTTTTTTGGTCATCTCATTACATTTTTCAGATACCTTACTGACATTTTGTATGCAGTTGGATTACTTCATAGCTAACTTGAAATGTGTTTATCAATACATTGAAAAAATAACTTGTAGGATTTACTTGAAAAAAAATCCTCATAACTATTTGCACTAGTACTTTAAATTGTACTGCTATAATATAAAGTACAACTTACTTGCCAGTATTAAGTAAATTGTACTTACCATGACATTTAACATTCATAAAAATATCATTGTTTCCGCTACATATATCTGCTACAATATCAAAATTATTTCCGCACTGCTTCAGAAAATGTCATGAAATCTCAAAACTCTGCAGTGGGCTTTTAATTTTAAACAAAGGATACAGAAAGTGGAGAGGGAGAAGATGGATAGGAGAGAAGAGAGAAAGGTAGATTAACTATTGTTAAGTAAGATAGTTGAAAAGAATATTCACAATGTAACATAAAGCCTGTCGCAAAGAGGCGCTTCAAGAATTCAAAAACGTCTGAAGTAAATAAGTAGATATCATAGATGTCATACATATTTTTTCTGTTTGACATGTTCAGTTACTTCGTTTGTCAAGTTATATTACTAACAATAATTAAGCAAATGTTGCAATTTTCATTTGATAATTGTTACCAAATTAAATAATTTTCTCTATGCGTTCAATCTGATTTAAATCACAAATCACACAACTAAAATACAAATTAAACTGTTTATTTTATCAATATTAAATTGTCAGGATGGCCGAGCGATCTAAGGCACCGTGTTCAGGTCACAGTCTCCCCTGGAGGCTTGGGTTTGAATCCTACTTCTGACAAACATCTTTGGACTGTAGTAGTCTAGTGGTTAAGGTGCTGGACTATGGACCAGAAGGCCCAGGGCTCAAATCCCACCTCTGCCAAGCTGCCACTGTTGGGTCCTTAAGCAAGACCCTTAACCCACAATTGCTTGGATTGTAACAATTATAAGTCGCTCTTTATAAGGGTATCTGCTAAATTACATAAAAGGAAACAACAATTCACCAAGTTATGATCATACAGTGCATTCTGAAAATCTTCTGATCTTTTCACTTTTCCACAATTTATGTTGCTTCCTTGTGCTTAAAAAATAAATAACTAAATAAAGTTTTCCCATCAGTCTGCACCCAATACCATATAATGAGAAATTAAAACAGAATTGTGGCAATTTTTGGCAAATTTATTAAAAAGGACAAAATTAAAGTTCACATAGATCCAAGTATTCATACCCTTTGTTATGACACTTGAAATTTAGCTCTGGGTTCCTCCCATATTTCTTAATCATCTTTGAGATGTTTCTACACCTTGATTGGGTCTTACGATGTTGATCCGTTCCTACGTCGCGTCGTAAAACGATTTTCGGTGTAAGTCGGAACATATGTACGTAAATAACATACTGTAAGCACTTATCCTATCCTAACACCCATCTTAACACCGTAGGACGCCGTCCTCCTCAGTCCCGAGCCGCCTAACCGTGTATTCTTCCGCCGCGCACACCAAACACGAAGTTCGCATTACGACGTTTACGACGCAAAACCAATTAAGTCAAAACAAGGCTTTAAACAGTAAATGGGAGATGTGTCATAACCACGAAACATCGTAACTCGGGACTGATGTAACCCGAGGACCTCCTGTATATGGAAAGACACACCCCTGTCTATATAAGGTCTCACAGCTAACAATGCATATCAGAGCAAAAACCAAACCTTGAGGAGGAAAGAACTGCCTGTAGAGCTCAGAGTCAGGACTGTGTGGAGCCACAGAGCTGGAGAAGGATACACAAAAAGTTCGACTGAAAGTTCCCAAAAGCACAGTGGCCTCCATAATTATTAACTGGAAGAAGTTTGGAACAATTAGGACTCTTCCTAGAGCTGAGCCGCCCCACCAAACTAAGTAATCAGAGGAGAAGGGCCTTGATAAGAGAGGTGACCAAGAACCCAATAGTCACTTCTGGCTGAGCTCCAAAGATCCTGTGTGCAGATGGAGAAACTTCCAGAAAGTCCACCATCACTGCAGCACTCAAGCAGACTGGGCTTTATGGCAGAGCGACCAGACAGAAGACTGGGTCGAAGGTCCATCTTCCAACTTTTTTGTAAAAGACCAAAATGGCGCCACGGATGGCTGCCTCGGTGTGTTCTGTTTTAGTATCTAGGGATCATACACAAGAGAACAACTCCTGAACATCAGAGAAACAACTCCTGTGGATTTATCTCCCAACTTTCTACTACCAATTGTGGAATTACTGGACATTTTGGTCAAGGGTGCGCTCACCTTTGCGCACACGGTGAAACGCCGTAAGAGAGGGAGACGCGCCGGCGTGCTCGTGCGCCTCCGCAGATGCTGATTACGCACACCGCCACCGGGAATATTTCTCTCTCACATACGTTCACTGTATAACAAACTGGACAAACTTCAACTTCTGATGGCAAAAAATAGAGACTTTTCATCATCTTCTGTTTTATGCTTCACGGAAACTTGACTGTGTGGAAACATACCGAACTCCGTGCTGCAGCTGGCAGGCTTCCAACTGCTCCGAGCAGATCAAAAATTCACTCTCTCAGGCAAAACTAAGGGTGGTGGCATCTGTTTTTATATCAATAGTGGATGGTGTAAAGATGTAACAACAATTCTGCAGCACTTTTCTCCCTTTCTGGAAACTTTTATCATCAATTGTAAGCCGTTCTACTCACCCCATGAGTTCGCTTCATTCATTCTAGTCAGTGTTTACATTCCACCGCAAGCTGATGTGCATGAAGCACAGCACATGCTCACCGATCAGGTATTATGGGTGGAGCGGACATACCCGGACTCCTTTGTTATTATCCTCGATGATTTTAATAAAGGAAATCTCACCAATGAACTTCCAAAATATCGTCAGCTGATTAAATGCCCGACCAGAGAGGGAAACACTCTAGATCACTGCTACACTACTATCAATAGTGCATACCATGCCATCCCTCGCGCTGCATTGGATCACTCTGACCACGTCATTGTCCACCTGATTCCCACATACAGGCAGAAGTTAAAACTCTCTAAACCCGTTGTGAGGACAGTGAAGAATTGGACCAATGAAGCAATATGAAATCTTCAAGCATGCTTGGAATGCACTGATTGGGATGTGTTCAGGACTGCTACCAACAGTCTGGATGAATACACAGAGGTTGTGATGTCGTACATCAGCTTATGTGAGGACAGCTGTCCCGCCCAAGGAGGTTGGGTCCCTTTTTGAGTCTTGGTCCTCCCAAGGTTTCTTCCTAGAACTAGGGAGTTTTTCCTTGCCACTGTCGCCCTAGGCTCGCTCAATTTGGGATTGGACGTAGTTATTAGGAGATAATCTAAACTTGTAAAGTTGCTTTGAGACAATGCTCCATTGTAAAAAGCGCTATATAAATAAATCTGCGCACCAGGGTCAGCTACAACAATGACAAACCCTGGTTCACAGCTAAACTGAAGCAGCTAAGGATGGAAAAAGAGAAAGCGTTTAGAAGTGGGGACAGAGAGCAGTATAAAAAGTCCAAGTACACGTTTAGCAAGGCGGTGAGAGACGCTAAACGAACATACTCTCAGAAACTGCAAAAGCAGTTCTCAGGCAATGGCTCTGCTTCTGTCTGGAGTGGCCTTAGGAAGATCACTAACTTCAAACCTAAAGCTCTCCACTCCGCTAACGACTCGCATCTAGCCAACAACCTGAATGAGTTTTACTGTCAATTTCAAAGACGAAAGGACAGTGCTGACACATCCCCCCTGACTCACACCTCCTGCTCCACCACTCAAGCAGCGGGCCAGGCTGATGCCTTGGAGATACCCTCCTCCGCTGAAACAACAATAATGACGACCCTCTTCACACTTGAAAGGGATGTTAACAAGCTGTTTAAGAGACAGAACCCCCGCAAAGCAGCAGGACCAGACTCTGTCTCTCCGTCCACCCTGAAGCACTGCCACTGTCAAGGACAAGGGCAAAATTCAGCGCATTATCCGTTTAGCAGAGAAGGTGATTGGCTGCAACCTGCCATCTCTCCAGGGCCTACATGACTCTTGGACACTGAGACAAGCAGGAAAAATCATGGCTGATCCCTCTCATCCTGGACATAATATATTCAGCATACTTCCTCCAGGCAAGGGGCTAAGATCTGCTCTGACCAGAACCACAAGACATAAAAACAGTTTCTTCCAAACTGCAGTCGGCCTCATCAACAACACCCGGATTTCCCACTGACAGCCTCAATTTTAGTAACCTATTTGCACATATGCATAATAGCGTGCCACTCCACATGGCATGCTATAATAATGCATAATCTCAAACTGTGAATGCCTGCACCTTGTTTACATTAGGCGTGTCCTAATGGATATATAGTGGGGCAAAAAAGTATTTAGTCAGTCACTGATTGTGTGTCACGCCACACCTGCTCACCTGCTCACCACGCTCACCTTCCACTACTTTCTCGCGCTTTCTCTCTCCTCCTCCTTCTATCACAAGCACCTGCCTCTCATTTCCAGCACCTTCCACCTGCCCTATATAAACCATCTCCCCTCACCTTCTCACCACTGGGTCTCATGGTTCTGTCCGCGACTCTAGCTCCCGTCTTATTGCATTCCTATGCCCCCGTATCTCTCTTCTACCCAAGCCGTTATCCAGTCAGCCTAGCCTCTCTATTCATGTGTAGCAAACCTAAGACTACACTTTAATTGGATTAATTTTAATTAAACTTTATTAATTAAAATTATATAAATTTATTAATTAATTAATTAAGAAAAAGGAGCACCACCAAATTGTTTATTATAAATATAAATAATTCACTGGTAGATTTGGAGACCAGTTAAAGAGGGAACAACAAACTCGATCAGTCTAGGTCTGAATAGTGAATTCAAAGTATATTTCTCGACCTTGATGAATGAACAGTCACACCAGGCGGCAAATTCAAAAGGTTTATAAACAAGTTTATTAATTGCAAAACAAGGCAATATCAACAGACTATCTGATGTAATAACGAGTGTATCACAGAGTTAAAATCATAAAATAACAATGAACACATCTATATATCACAGTATGGGAAACAGGGAATAATGGCAAGCGTACATATCACAGTAATTAAAAATCAGAAACCAAGATGACTCTATGTAACTTATCGGTGCCGCAATAATTACCGACGTTGCAATGTTATGAACTAGTTTGTTACGACGTAGTGAGTTATTACTAAACAAATTACGTTGAACATGAATAGTATGGTAGAAGCTACTTAGGCGTGGATAAGTCTATGTTGAATCGTGGTTTTAAGACCAAATTAAGAACCGAGCATCAGGGGACCCAGAAAAGCCATAAATGGAACTCTCCTGGAAGGTCACTTGAGTGGTTCGGGGCATTCCACCCTGGCTCAGCCGTCCAAAGGCACGATTTTGGGGAGCTTTGGCGTCCGTCTTTCGATGCACACTGTAACTCTGACAAGGCATCTTTAGCGGCTTAGGTCTTTGGGTTCTTGCCAATGGTTTGACCACGTTGACTTGGTGACTTAAAATGGTGTCCTTCCCAATTTAGGCTGAGGTCTTCACGAGTACTCGACGCCTTGCGTGCGTACAACTCAGGATTTATCTTGGCCACAGATAAAGGTGGCGTTGGCGCGTTTCTAACCACACGAGCTTCAACAAAAACTTGGAAAACTTGTATGGTACGAAAATGGCAGAGCGTGAAGTAGATCTTGGCTGGCTGGTCTTTCAACTATCTTCTAATTCGGCAATACCGAACTACTTAAGACTGCTGTACACAGGAAACGTAAAATAAACGCGAAAACTTGGGCAAAACGAATAACAAAAGCGCTGCAAAAAGAAAAACTGCAACTTTAAAAGACAAATAAAAGCCTTAAAGAACACAGAGAACAAAACACACATACGAGACTTGAAGCTAGCTCCCCACGCGGTCGGACCGCGTTGCTTTTGAATGTTCCAGCTCGTAAGCGGCTAGAGGCGGGACATAAGGAGTTGCCCTTACTTAGCCAATGAGAAGCTGACTCATCAGTAAAGCCCTCCTATCGTGGTTATGTCTTATTTCACCATATGAGCCACAGACGTTCTAACTTGGATTAATAATATTCCTACAGATCTAAAAGAGATTAAAAGTATCACATAATAACCGAAAATTCTCAAAGTTACAAGTTTAGATGCAGACTTCGTTGTAAGGTTCAGACAGGCACCTTGAATTGATAACCTAGAACATCGTTAAAGCATTCTAACTACAGCAGATGCATTTGCTATACTTTAACTAAACAATAATACGATTAATACAAGATGTAGGAAACGGTACATTGTAAATAACTTCATGTTTGTTCTTTATAAGTATGCACAAGTATTAAAACCCGATTGATCAAAACACAGGGATGACTATGCTATCATTTCTATATATCATAATCATCAGCACAACACAACAAGACCGTATTATGTATAGAACGGTCACTATACTAAAACATTAACCAAGTGGATATGAGATACATAACAAATCAGTACATGCACATACATGTGTTTATAATGGGGGTGCGATGCGTATCCCCGACCAATTTTCATGGAGTAAATAGTTGCGTATGGGCGTGTTTGGACTCATTATGAAGCAAATATCATTTGTTATGTAATTAAAAGGTTTCGATGAAAATTATCTGTTCCCAGAAAAAGTTGAATACAATTATTAAAGTTTGTCTCAGAACAAAAGCTGATAGTTTCTTAAATCATAAATCTCCAGGGGTGTCTTTCTGGCGCCAGGCTGAGAAGTCGTAAACGTAACCGAGGTGGAAGCATGTTTGCTTTCCTTTGGAGAAATTGAGGGAGATCTCTCGTGGGAAGGGTGAGTCTAGGGTGGACTTGCCAGAATTCCTTTTAAAACCACACATTGGTTTATTTTATGATGGCGAGATGCACAGGTTATCTGGGCTTGGCCATGTCTTAAGTTTCTTCTGTTGTTTTGAACAAAAAAGGTTGTTTATATGGCCTGTTAAGCCAGAGTCTTGTCCAGATGTTGGGCCTTCTTGCATTCCGAAATGTCGTAAAGTTTTATGGCTTGACCAAAAGGGTTAAACAGAGGGTAGAGAGAGAGTTGGGGAAACTTTAATCCAGCTATTACGCTACACATGTCTATCGCGTCCGGTATCTTACTCGTAGCCTTTGTTATCGCTCACCTACCTTTCCTCGATTCCGTTCCGTGATCCGCTCGTGCATCTCCTTGTTATTATTCCAGTCTGTGTTATCACCCTGTGTATATTCCGTGTCCACGTTCGTACGTTCTGTTTTCTGTAGCGTTTACAATAAACATCGTCTTTGAGTCACGATCCACTCCTGCATGTGTCTCCTATACTCTACAGCCGGCGTTACAGTAGACCCAGCCGTGCTTGTAGGCAGCAGGAGTTTCCTTTTGGACTTGACTCCGACCGATCGCTATGAACAGCGATCGACTCGCTGAGCTTTGCGCTCAGATAACGCGCGCTCTCTTGCAGCTGGTTCCCTCGGTGGACGTGATATCACAGCGCGTATCACATCTAGACTGGTCCCCTGCAAACGTGTCTGCTGCGCTGTTGGTTCCGCCCACCTCCGAATCTCCACCATCGATTGAGATCGCATTACCGGAGCGATTTGATGGAAACCCTGCCTGTTACTATCAATTCTGAGCGCAGTTCATTCGTTACCTCAGGCATTATCCACCTAACTCTGAATATGCCGGACTAATGCTGTTGGGCTTGTGCCTCTCAGACAGCGCACTCCAGTGGTTTGCCCAGGGGTGGCCGCAGATTCAAACCTGGACCTGTGACCGTCTCTTGGATGCACTCGGGGCCCGTTTTCTAGTTATGAGCCATGCACCCCCGATGTTCCACTGTCCGGCATCTCCACACCGAGTGCGCAACTCAACAGCGCTCAGGCATCTTAGTTAATTCACCACTTGCTGGATCCTCTGCTCGCTGGCTGTCGAACGATTCCAGCTATTACTGTGGTCAAGCGCAGCATTATGTGTGCTTCAACGGACTCTATTCAGAGGACACCCGGTCTAGTCCAGGATTCGCCTGTCTTAGGGTCCATTTCAGGGTCGCCCATCCCAGAGTCTGCTCTAGGGATGCCCGTCCCCGTCCAAGGTTCGCCCGTCTCTGAGGCTGCTCTTGGGACGCCTGTCTCAATTTCAGGGTCGCCCATCCCAGAGTCTGCTCTAGGTACGCCCGTCCCAGGGTACTACAAGGCCTGATATTGTCTAAGACCTGTCATAGGTCTCCATGGCCAGGTATTCCCGCAGTCTGGCAGTCCAACTCGGTCATTGAGCCGTCTAACCTTGACCCCGTTCTGTGTCCTTCCGAGCCTGTCCTTAGTCGGTCCGAGTCAATGTCGAGTCTGTACATCCAGCGTCCGTGTACCTTCCTGTCTGTCCAAGCTGCGTCTAGGTCCGAGCCCCTTCTCAGTCTGTCTCAGTCCATCTATATCTCTGATCCGTCCGAGCCCACTCTTCCTCTGTCTAAGTCTGAATCTATCCTCTCTCTACCCAACTCCATTCCATGTCCATCTGAGTCTGTCAAGAACATGTCTACTTCTGAATCTGTTCCCAAGCTGTCTGTGTCTGACCAACCTTCCTCTATGTCTGAGTTTGTTCTATGTTCATCCGAGTCCGTCCAATCTCTGTCTGAGTCCAAGTTCAGTCAAGGCCTCTCTTACTCTACATCTGTCCCCTTTCTTCATGTGTCCACTCCATGTCCATCTGAGTCTGTCAAGAGTGTGTCTCTTCCAAGTCTGTCTGAGTCTGACCTGTCTACGTCTATGTTTGAACTCCTTCTATGCTTGTCCGAATCTGCCCTGAGTGTCCCTAACTCTGACTCCGTCCCATTTATGTCCAAATCCAGTCAGAGTCCATTTAAGTCTGTGGTCGTTCCTGAGTCAGTCAAGTCGGAGACCACTCAAGTGTCGTCCGGGACCTTCTCAGGACCATCTGAGCTGAAGACCTTCCAGAAGCTGTCAGCTCCAGTTCCTACACCTAGGTTGTCCGTCCCGGTTCCAACGCCGAGGTCGTCCGCCCCAGTGCCTACACTGTGGTCGTCACTCCCGGCTCCTACGCCCAGGGCGTCAGTACCAGTACCTGCACCACGGTTGCTGGGTCCAGTGCCTACATCACGGTCGTCCGCCCCAGTTCCTGGACCAAGATCATCAGCTCCCATGCCTGCCTCATGGTCGCCAGTCCCCGTACCTGTGCCCAGATCGTCAGTCCCAAGACCTACACAGAAGTCGTCTGTCCCTGAGATCCTCCAGAGATCATCTGCTCCCGTGCCTACCTTGTGGTCTCCAGTCCCAGTACCTGTGCCTAGATCGTCAATCCCGGTCCCTGCACCTAGACCAACTGTCTCTGAGCCTTCTGGCCTTCCAGAAGTCATCAGTCCCTGAGGCCTACCAGAAGTTGTCAGTCCCCGAGGCCTTCCAGAGGCCGTCCGCTGTCCTGCCTGCTCCGAGGTCTTCAGTCCTAGTGTCTGCGTCTCGGTCATCCATTCGGGTCCCTGCACCGAAGTCTTCTCCCTGGGTGGCTGCTCCGATGCCACCCATATCTGCACCAGGGTCTTCCGCTCCTGCACCTGTCCCGCCATCGCCCGTGTCCCTGTGTGCCCAGACCATGGTTCTCTCCAGTCCTGGTCCTTGCCCTCATCTCAGCCTCCCTCCATCCTTTCGTATCAGGTGCACCCGTCGGGGTCATCAAGGGTCCGGTCCCATCCAGAATCCTCCGACCGGGACCCCCGTAAGCCACCATTGGAGTCCTAGCTCCGTCTCGGACTCCGTTGGGGGGGGGCTCTGTCACGCCGCACCTGCTCACCACGCTCACCTTCCACTACTTTCTCGTGCTTTCTCTCTCCTCCTCCTTCTATCACAAGCACCTGCCTCTCATTTCCAGCACCTTCCACCTGCCCTATATAAACCATCTCCCCTCACCTTCTCACCACTGGGTCTCATGGTTCTGTCCGCGACTCTAGCCCCCGTCTTATTGCATTCCTATGCCCCCGAATCTCTCTTCTTACTCTTCCTCGATCGCGCTCTGTCTCTACCCAAGCCGTTATCCAGTCAGCCTAGCCTCTCTATTCTTGTCTATCGCGTCCGGTATCTTACTCGTAGCCTTTGTTATTGCTCACATACCTTTCCTCGATTCCGTTCCGTGACCCGCTCATGCATCTCCTTGTTATTATTCTAGTCTGTGTTATCACCCTGTGTATATTCCGTGTCCGCGTTCGTACGTTCTGTTTTCTGTAGTGTTTACAGTAAACACTGTCGTTGAGTCACGATCCACTCCTGCGTGTGTCTCCTATATTCTACAGCCGGCGTTACATTGTGCAAGTTCTCCGACTTAGAAAGATCAGAGAGGTCTGTCATTTTCATCATAGGTACACTTCAACTACGAGAGATAAAATGAGAAAAAAAAATCCAGTAAATCACTTTATTTAATTGTAAATCATGGTGAAAAATAAGTATTTGGTCACCCACAAATAAGCAAGATTTCTGGCTCTCACAGACTTGTAACGTCTTCTATAAGAAGCTCTTCTGTCCTCCACTCATTACCTGTATTAATGGCACCTGTTTGACCTCGTTATCTGTATAAAAGACACCTGTCCACAGCCTCAAACAGTCAGACTCCAAACTCAACCATGGCCAAGACCAAAGAGCTGTGGAACGACACCAGGAAGAAAATTGTAGATCTGCAGCAGGCTGGGAAGAGTGAATATACAATAGGCAAGTAGGTTGGTGTGAATAAATCAACCATGGGAGCAATTGTAAGACATAAAAGACCATGGATAATCTCCCTCAATCTGAGGATCCACGCAAGATCTCATCCTGTGGGGTCAAAATGATCATGAGAATGGTGAGCAAAAATCCCAGAACTACACGGAGGGACCTGATGAATGACCTGCACAGAGCTCGGACCAAAGTAACAAAGGCTGCCCTCAGTAACAGACTATGCTGAGAGGGACTCAAGATCCTGCAGTGCCAGGCGTGTCCCCCTGCTTAAGCCAGTACATGTCCAGGCCCATCTGAAGTTTGCCAGAGAGCATATGGATGATCCAGAAGAAGATTGGGAGAATATCATGTGGTCAGATGAAACTAAAATAGAACTTTTTGGTAAAAACTCGACTCACTGTGTTTGGAGGAAGAAGCCATACCTACTGTGAAGCATGGGGGTGAAAACATCATGATTTGGGGCTGTTTTTCTACAAAAGGGACAGGACGACTGATCCGTGTTAAGGGAAGAATGAACGGGGCCATGTATCGTGATATTTTAAGCCAAAACCTCCTTCCATCAGTGAGAGCATTGAAGATGGGATGTGGCTGGGTCTTCCAGCATGACAATGATCCCAAACACACCGCTCGGGCAACGAGGGAGTGGCTCCGTAAAAAGCATTTCAAGGTCCTGGAGTGGCCTAGCCAGTCTCCAGACCTCAACCCCATAGAAAATTTGTTGAGGGAGTTGAAAGTCCGTGTTGCCCCAAAACATCACTGCTCTAGAGGAGATCTGAATGGAGGAATGGGTCAAAATACCAGCTACAGTTTGTGCAAACCTGGTGAAGACTTACAGGAAAGGTTTGACCTATGTCATTGCCAACAAAGGTTATGTTACAAAGTATTGTAACATACCACCATAATTTACAATTAAATTATTAAAAAATCCTACAATGTGATATCCTGGATTTCTTTTCCTCATTTTGTCTCCCATAGTTGAAGTGTACCTATGATGAAAATTATAGACCTCTTTCATCTTTCTAAGTCAGAGAACTTGCACAATCAGTGACTGACTAAATACTTTTTTGCCCCACTGTATTTAATATAATTTAACTTAATATAATTTGTCATTTCTTCTGTCTTATTCCTTTTTTTGTCATGCACCAATACACCTAAACAAATTCCTTGTTTGTGAAAACTTACTTGGCAATAAACCTGATTCTGATTCTGAACAAGACAATGACCCTAAGCACAGAGCCAAGACAACACAGGAGTGTCTTAGGGACAACTCTGTGGATGTATTCTTGAGTAGCCCAGCCAGAACCCTGACTTGAAGCCAATGGCTGTCCAACCTGACAGAGCTGGAGAGGATCTGCAGAGAAGATTGGCAGAAAATCCCAAAATCCAGTTGCCCAAACCCTGTGGTATCATACCCAAGAAAATGCAATATTTTAGTTTTTCCTTTTCAATACCTTTACAAAATTTTCTAACTTCTGTTTGTGCAGAATAATGGGAAAATCGTTATTTATTTATTTATTTATTCAGCACAAGGCCCCAACATAAAATGCATTGTGTATAATAAAACTTAATTTTCTTGCACAGTTCATTTAGTACATGAAAAAAGTGTATACATTTATTTTTTTTTACCTCAGAAATCCTAGTTCTCACTGGATCTTAATATTACAATGCAGACATTATGACAGTTAAATTAATATATTATGATGCTCTCGTACAGAGTGTATGAACTCAGACTAAGCATCAAGTTAAGCCTGAGTAAATAAACAGAGTCGTAGTAAGCTTGACTGTCACTCTTCTTCACTATCACACACTGTGAGGTGAGAACTATAAACAAACAACACAAACATTACATCCTGCATATCTTACACATGAATAAACTTTGCTGCTTAGCGCTGTAAGTAACCGGTATCCTAGCCGCTAACTCTTTATCAGCCTGTTGTAAAGAAACCGTATTTATCCATAATTACTCTAATAATGTCTCTAAATACATTAACTCATAATTAACATTAAATAACCTTACGGCATTGCCTCTGAGAAGTTTCCTGTTACAAACAAGATGATTAAATCAGCGTCCTACTTTCTCTCTATTCTTCTTCTCCCCCCACATTTATGGCGGTTGGCAGCCTATTATGTGGTGCATTACCGCCACTAGCTGGGCTGGAGCATGGGCTCACCATTACCAAAAACAATAAGTGATGCTCCCACGTTGAGATCACACGTTGAAGGGTGGTCTCATCTAGACATGATGTAAGTCTCTGTCGGATGTGTTCCTCTCTGACTTCCAAAGCATCAATGGTAAAGTTGGTTTGCCTCACTCGATCATTCAGCAGTTGGTTCTGTGCCTTCTGGAGGATCTTGTTAGCCCGGTGGCCCTTTACTGAAGATTTCATTTGCAGACTCTTAGGAGTGATGCCATTCTGTCTGCATCTGAGGTTGAATCTCAGGTGGTTCCTGTAATCAGCCATCTTACGAGCCGTTTGTTCATACTCTCGTATGAGTTTAAGGCAATCTTTGCCAAATTGAGTCAACAACGTCTTGATGCATGCTCAATAATCCAGGTAAGAAAATCCCAGATGAATCTTTTCATCTGGACATAGATTTTGTCAGAGAAGCGTTTTGTCACTCATCTAATTGACTTCTTCAGTCTCAGCAGTTGGAAAACTTCCCCAATCTTATATACAGCACCTTTGCTGTCATCTTACAACAGAGCCATCACAGCCCTTCCCCAATCCTGTGTGAATGGCACACGTGGCCATTGTCGTTAATGGCTATGTCAATCTGCATACTAAACTGATCACCGGTCCCATTGTTATGCAATGGTGCTGGTACCAGTCGTTATGCAAAGATGCTGTATATAAGACTGGGTTTTCCAACTGCTGAGACTGAAGAAGTCACTTAGATGAGTGAAGAAACATTTCTCCGACAAAATCTATGTCCAGATGAACAGATTCAACTTCTGGAATTTTTCTTATTGAGCATGCATCAAGACGAAAATAAGTGATGCTATATGACAGTCTATAATCCAATTGTTTGTATTTGTATTATTTCTTACTTTCTTACTTAGGAAGAAATTCTGTCATATAACCCTGAAATTTTCAAGTACTTTATCAATTTCCCTCGTGCATTTCCTTGTAACACATTCCTAATCCTTAATGTTCCCTTTTCCCCATATTCACCAAATACCTCTCTTCCTTCATTTTCATACACTTTACATTGTACTAGTACATGCTCCACTGTGTCAGGCTGCTCACATTTTCCTCAATAAATAAATGACCAAGTATAATATTTGTCTCATTTGTATAACTGGGTTCTCTTTATCTACTTTTAGGACTTGTATTAAAATCTGATGATGTTTTAGGTCATATTTATGCAGAAATATAGAAAAGTCTAAAGAATTTACAAACTTTCAAGCACCACTATAGATAATGCTGCTAGCGTCTCGTGCTACACATGGCATCAGTGATTGTTAATAGACACTGTGCTCTTAATCAATGTGTAGGCGGTTGAAGAAAAACTCTGAAGCTCTGGGTACTGGTACCAGACACTGGGTGCATTTATTGGAGGGCACTGCACAAATCAAATAAATGTGGTGGAAAAGTCACAGTTGGTCTTGGAACCTGCCTGCACTCAGTCTCTGCATGCAGAAGTACGAATGAAGGAACGTTAATATCATGCACGATTCGAGCAGGCGTAGAGCGCCGAAACTTTTCCACTCGGTTGTAGCAAACTAAGACTACACTTTAATTGGATTAATTTTTAATTAAACTTTATTAATTAAAATATATATTAATTAATTAAGAAATACGAGGCACCACCAAATCGATTATTAAAAATATAAATAATTCACTGGCCGATCTGGAAACCAGGAAAAAGAAACAACAACACTTGATCAGTCTATATCTGAATAGTGAATTCAAAGTATTTCTCGACCTTTGATGAATGACTCTCACACAGTGGCAATTCAAGGGTTTGATAAACAAGTCTATTAACTACAAAAAAAAAACCAAGGCAAATACCACATATTATCTAAGGTAATTAACGAGTGTATCACAGAGTTAAATCATAAAATGACGATGAACATGTATTATCACAGTATGGAGAACAGGGAATAATGGCAAGCGTACACCTTACAGTAATAAAATCGGAAACCAAGATGACTCTATGTAACTTATCGGTCGCGCAATAATTACTAACGTTGCAATGCTACTGGTAACCTTAATTACGTTGAGTGTGGATAGTATGTTAAGTTACTTAGGCGTGAATAAGTCTATGTTGAAGCGTGGTTTAAAGATTTAACAAATTAAGACCCGAGCATCAGGGAACCCAGAAAAGCCATAAATGGTACTCGCCTGGAAGGTCACTCGAGTGATTCGGGGCATTCCACCCTGGCCCAGCCGTCCAAAGGTACGATATTGGGGAGCTTTAGCGTCCGTCTGGCACACCGTAACTCTGACCCGGCTTCTTCAGCGGCTTAGTTCTTTGGGTTCTTGCCGACGGTTTGACCACGTTGACTTGGTGACTTAAAATGGCGTCCTTCCCGATTTAGGCTGAGGGCTTCACGCGTACTCGGCGTCTTGCATGCGTACAACTCAGGATTTATCTTGGCCACAGATAAAGGTGGAGTTGGCGCCTTTCTAACACCACGAGCTTCAACAAAAACTTGAAAAACTTGGATGGTACAAAAAATGGTCGAGCTAAGAGTCTGGTTGGTCTTTTAACTATCTTCTAGTTCAGCGATACCGAACTACTGTAGACTGCGGTATACAGGAAACTTTAAAGTAAATGCGAAAACTTGGGTAAAATAAATAATCAAAAACGTTACAAAAAGGAAAAACATAAAGAACATAAAGACACAAGACTTGAAGACGAAACTTGAAGCTAGCTTACTACGTGGTCGTCCCGCGTTGCTTTTTAAATGTTCCAGCTCGGGGGGCGGCTGGAGGCTCATTGGCTAAGTAAGGAGTTGCCCTTACTTAGCCAATGAGAAGCTGACTCCTCAGTAAAACTCTCCTATCGCGGTTGCCTTATTTCACCATAAGCCACTGACGTCTAACTTGGATTAAATAATATTCCTACGTATCTAAAAGAGATTGAAAGTATCACACAATAACCAAAAATATTCAAAGTTACAAGTTTAGATGCAGACTTTGTTGTAAGGTTCAGATGATCAAAAGCACCTTGAATTGATAACGTAGAACATCGTTAAAGCATTCTAACTACAGCGCAGGCATTTACTATACTTTTAACTAAATAATACTATGATTAATACAAGCTGTAGGAAACGGTACATTGTAAATAACTTCATGTTAGTTGCACAAATTATTAAAAACCCGATCGATCAAAACACATAGGCAAATGCTGTTATTTCTATATATCGTACTAAACCAGATCACTAAATATCAAAACAAAAAGATAATTATACTAAAACATTAATCAAGTAGATATGAAGATACATAAATTCAGTAACATACATATGTATAATCTATAACGGTGTGTGGATATAAAAGAATATCCTTGATCCACTCTTTGTATGAATCATTTAAATGTATATAGCGTGTTTGGACTTCTCAGGACCCAAAGATTATTTGTTATGTAATTAAAAGGTTTCGATGAAGATAAACTGTTCCCATCAGGAGTTTAATACAATTATTAAAGTTTGTCTCTTTAGAACAAAAGCTGAGTTCTTTGTGTCATAAATCTCCAGGGGTGCCTTTCTGGCACCAGGCTTGGGTGATAAGGTTTGCAAGAGAGGCTGTGATGACAGAGTTCAACTATGGGGAAAGAAAGTCGTTAATTTTTGCAAAAGTCAGAAGACAATTGAGAAAGCTTGGTGGCTTGGACCGTTGAAACCAAGATTAGCACATGGACTTAGTTTATGATTGGAGATGTCGAAGGTTGTATGTCGGTTTGGGAAAGAGTTAACTGTTGATGGAGTCAAACGGTGGGGGTTAAGATCCTGTCCAGATGTAGGGCCTTCTTGCATTCCAAGATGTTGTAAAGTTTATGACTTGGGGAAGAAGGTAAGAGAGAGAGAGGGGGGGGTACGGCTATCACGCTACACGGTAATAACTTACAAGAAAACTAAGATTACAAGAAAACGTCTCTAAAGTGTGCAGATAAATTAATCTAGCAACAATACTCTATCATCAACAAATATTAACCATATTTCACAACGTGTCAAACATTGCACCGTTTTACAAAAACGAACTCGTGCTTCACTTACCTCTCCTCAGTCATACTTTAACCGGACTGAGGAGAGCATGCGCGAACCGCGCGATGACTCATCGTATCGTCATGCCCCCCTAATATCTGACTGTATAAAAAAACTAAAATGGGTAAACATTTTAACCATTGTCCCTTTAAAATAAACAGAAATACATTAAAAAAACGGTGGAGATTTTGAGTGAAGGTTTTTGAGTGCACCAAACTTTGTTACATTCTCCCCCTTCTGAATTCACCAAAATCGACAGAAGTACATAGGTAACCACTTCTACTACACTGAGCCAGGCATGAGCTCCAATAAATCTATATTGCATTCAGCAATGAGTGCTACCCTCTCACAGGTTAAGAAGGAAATAAGGGTGATCAGGCCTTAGTAAGGTAAGGTAAGTGTTAGATAGTTATGCGAGCCTCGTCCTATCTGATGTCCCCTGTGCAGGTCCCGTCCGTGCAGCGCTGGGAGTTCAGTGAAGAAACCACCACCAAGCTTTGAGCAGCATAGGGTTTATTCAAGGATCTCAAAATAGACATACACATACAGCGGTACTTATACTCTTGCAAGGCGAGCTCGCGTGGGAACAGAAGGGGAAGTAAGGAGGGTGAGGGTACACATGTTCATGGAAAAGGAGAAGTTACAAAGTTCAGGTCGGGGTGACCCTGGTCCACAGACCACGATGTCCAAACGGAAAAAGTCGTGGAGTAGGGTCATGGTGCTCCTACGCCTTTGCAGTTTTCAGAGCAGGGACAGAACATTCTGTACAAAATAACAACGCTTGCAACAGAGCCATATAGTTATCGTGAATTGTTAATACTGATTATATCTTTCAATCCCCTCTTTGATACTAGCATTAAGCTAGTATCACTATTTAAACGGCGGTTAACTGGTCCCTAGAAACATGGGAGTAGCCATGTGAGAAATTAAACATGGCATATATGCGATCCATGACACAACGAAATATACAGTGGCCGAATAGGCACATCAAACATACGATACATATGACAGATATAAGCCAATATAAGTATGGCACAAAATGGCCAAACAGAGCGCCAAACCATCCCCACGAGGAACTCTGCACTTCCTCGTTATGCATCTGTTTTGTCACCTCTTTCATGTCTTTTAGGGCCCTACCGATGGAACCAAAATCTTCCATCATTAGCAGGGATATAAGTACAACAATGCTGGCCTACCATGGCACAGACACCTCCCTCTTTAGCAAGGAGCAGGTCTAAGGCTAACCTGTTTTGCGTGGTCATAAGCCTAAGAGCGGTCAATTCTTGTTTTATGCCTTCGATAGCTTTAACAGTAGCATTGGCAAACTGGGCCAGGCGCCAATGTGTTATTTGGACTAATTGGAGCGACTTACCGGATCCATATCTGGGAAATAGGATGCCAAAGAACCTGCTGGCCTCACTTGTGAGGCGATGTTCATCGGGTACAGATAAGTCAGAGGAAAATATGTCACTGATCCCCACATCGCGTTTAGCGCGATGGTGGATCATGGACACCCTTCCAGACGTAGATGTAGACATCATAAACATGAAAGGCTCGAATAAGGTGAAGGCGCATAGGCCGGACCAATTAAGGGGCAAATGGGTATGTATTCGCAAGCCACAAAGCCAAAACCAATTGGAAGACTGTGGTTCGGTTCCTTCTAGACCTGGTGCAAGGACCGAGCAGTTTCCTTCTGTACAGGATCCGTCCGGCTTATATGCAGAAAATATAAACAGGCAATGTTTTGACACTAGAGACCCCACATCCATGCTACCGATACCAAAAAAACAGATAGGCAATGGGAAGTCATCTCTCAACAGGGGCTTGAACCTTTTTAGCTCACTAGTCTCATCAGTTTTGGGTGATCTACGACTATAGGGCTGCACACAAGCATTTTCACAGGTCGTTTTATTTTTCGTGTTTTTGCATTCTGCTACGCATTGTTTTAGGAGGTCAAAGAGAAGGAACAAATAATGCTCCTTTGCGGCGTCATTACTATTTGGGGCGTTATTGCACCACAGGGTGATACAGACACGACGCAAATTTAGCAGGATATCAATTCCGTCACTGAGATGGGGGTAGAGAGAAACAGTTGTCACAGCAGCAGGAAGAAGATGACAAACATAGCATGACTCATTTGTATACAATTTTGCAGTCCAATTGGCATATTGCCAAAAGGTATTATCATGTGGACTTGATGTCACTTGCGGGACGCAGACGTGCAGCAATCCTATGACGAGGATCCAACCGACAGCCATACTAGTCACTGGCTGTGTATCCGTTGTCAGACGATCTTGTGGTTCAAATGATAGGGACCCCTCTTCGTACCGGCGGCGATTGCCGGTCACTTTTATCTTTCAGCTCCTTTGTGACTCACCGACAGGCCTCCCTCGATTACTGGCCGGACTTGGGTGTTCCCAAACGCCAGAGGTAGGCTCCTGCAAGGACTTGTCAGCTGTTGTCAGTGGTTACTGAAAGATAAAGAAATCATTACTTCATGGGCACTGGATTTGATGCAGTGACCGGAGAGGGGGCCTTCTTGATCCTTGTTGCATGGATCCACTGTGGAAAAAGATCAGTCAGTACGGCGGTCCTAGTTACAGCGATTACTTCTGCAGGACCACTGTATAAAGGATCAGATAAAGTCAGACTTTCTCGGTCCAATCTTTTGATCAATACTTTGTCTCCCACCTCAATATCGTGGGTATGCCCAATAGGGATGATGGGTTTCTTTTGATTTACCCTCATCCAATAATCGTTCAAATTTTGGATCAGTCCTGCAGAGTACTCACTGAGGTGTACTTCTAGGTCGGTTGCCTGCATTCCCTTTCGCCAAGGTACCGGAAAGGGGCATCCCATTACTACCTCACAAGGGGACAGATGGTCCAAAGCCATCAAGGAGGACATTCTCATGTCAGCTAAAACCAAGGGTAAGGCGTGAAGCCAATTTTTGTTTCCCATGTCTTGCATGGTTTTCCGTAATTTGCTTTTCAGGGTACGATTGGTCCTTTCCACCATGCCGGATGATTGGGGGTGGTAAGGAATGTGGAATTTCCAATTGATTTTTAGCTCAGCGCATAATAGTTGTGTGACTTTTGAAGTGAAAGCAGTACCTTTATCGGAATCCAGTCCTACAGGTATCCCGTATCGTGGGATAATTTCTTGGGTCAGTTTTGCCACCACTGTTTTGGCGTCTTCCTTAGCACAGGGAAACGCTTCTACCCACTTCGAAAATTTGTCAACCAGTACCAAAAGATATTTGTATGGGCCCAATTTTGGCACATGCGTAAAATCGATTTGCCACTCCTGGAAAGGAGTGTCTGGAGTTGGGATGTGTTGATGTATGGCACCGGGCTTTGAAACATTGTTTTGGGCACAGGTGAGACACCTATCGAGGATAGCGTGTGTATCTTTGTGCAGATTTTGAATGCAGAAGACATCCATGAGGTCCTCCGCTACCCCTCTTCGTCCGCGATGAGTGGGACCATGAAACTCGCGGACGAGAAAGGGAGTACACGAACCAGGGAGACAGAATCGGCCTTTGGCGTCAACCTTGACGCCATTCACGACGCTGCAGCCGTGTGTTTGCCAGAACTCACAATTGGAGGGCGAGGCGGAAGCCTGTAAACTAGGCAAATCAACATCTGGTAAGACAGCACTTACCATGTGACTGCAAGAGACCAAACAGGTGTTCAGGAAAGGAGACGAGCTACCAGAGGAAGCAGCCTGCTTAGCCATGCGGTCAGCAAGGGAATTACCACGGGCCTCGTCCGTGTTGTCATGAGAATGAGCCTTAGTTTTGACAATGGCTAAAGATCTAGGCAGAGAACAGGAAGCAATCAGGTCCTGTACAAGGGTTTGATGCGAAACGGGCTTACCATCAGCACCTACGAAGCCTCGAGACTCCCAAATGCGACCCATGTCATGAGCTACACCAAAGGCGTAGCGAGAGTCAGTGTAAATAGTCATGTCATGGTCCTGTGAGATCACACACGCGCGGGTTAATGCATACAGTTCAGCAGCCTGTGTACAAAATAACATCGCTTGCAACAGAGCCATGTAATTATCGTGAACTGTTAATACTGATTATATCCTTCAGTAAGGACTTTACAGATTACAACAAAATTAGAGGTTGTGCTTGACTCAATCAAGTTAAAAATACAGATTGCACATTTACCCGGCGCACAGTACAAGAAGCAAGGTTATTACACTCTTGAATTCAGAGCCATGATTGCTTTAGCATAAAAACTGTTTTTTAGGCGGTTTGTCCTGGTTTTCGTCGCTCTGTATCTCTTACTTGATGGCAAGAGCTGAAAAAGAGAATGACCGGGGTGTAAAGAGTCATTTAAAATGTCCATAGTTTTCTTATGGCATCTGTCGGTGTAAATCTGTTCCAGGATGGGGAGGGTGCAGCCTATTATTCTCTCTGCTGCTCTGACAACTCTGTGGAGCACCTTCTTGTCCGAGGCTGTGCTGCTGCTATCCCATACACACAAACCGTATGTGAGCACACTCTCGATGGAACAGTGATAGAAAGCCAGTAACAGTTCGTGGGGGAGACAGTTCTTCTTGAGAATTCTCAGAAAAAACAGTCTCTGTTGAGCCTTCTTCAGCGTGACTTTAGTGTTAGTGCTCCAAGATAGGTTGTCCTCCAACTCCAAGAAACCTGAACACTGGAACCCTCTCCACACAGGTCCCCCTGATGGTGAGTGGCTGGATATTTGTTTTGTTTTTTCCCGAAGACAGTCACCAGCTCCTTTGTTATTGGCTTCGCACCACTCCAACAGCCGCTCCACCTCGTCCCTGTACTCCAGCTCCTCCTTATCGCCCGTGATGAGACCAACTACGGTCGTATCATCTGCAAACTTTATGATCTTATTGCTAGGATGGGTGGAGACACAGTCATGTGTGTAGAGAGTATAGAGAAGTGGGCTGAGCACGCAACCCTGTCTCTTTAACGGGTCATCAGAGCTTGAGCCAGCAACAGATTCCACTTGGGGACCTCTGATTGAGCTGGTGTTCTGAAACAGCGCAAAGTCTTCAAGAGCTAAGCATGGTGAGACATCTGCCAATTTACAATTCCTCTTTAGAGTAACTGGCTTGTCAGACAGATTGACTACTTTCATTGAAATCTACCGGTCACCCGACATAGGTGTAGCAATGCGACCAACCATGATATTTCGTGGTGCTGACCTTGATGAAGTGGGCTCAACAGCTACAGTACTGCCAGGGGAAATGTGAACATTTGTGGGCAACTTTCCCCACACTAATTGTTCCTGTTTCACAGAAAGGGTGACAGCTTGAGTCAGCTTAACTGTACCAATTTTGGTGGGTGCGTCTTTCCCCCTCCACCTTGACAACCCAGTCATCATGTCAAGGTAGTAGGCAGCATCCGTACTTGACTGGTAGCTATTCTGAGAAATAGAAATATTCCGTTTCTTCATTTAGTGTGCAGGCCATTGAACCAGAGTCGAACACCCCATTCACGTGGAACACTTCATTTACAGTGACAGTTGTATAAAAAAGTTCACTAAATGGTTCAATTCTTTGAGAGTTCTGCACATGCGCCGATGCGCATCTCCTGAGAACGTTGTGTTTTTGCTTGGCTTGTAGCTGTTGTGTTTTGATCTCTGCCTGATGCACATCAAGTCGTTCTTGGATTTCGCTAGCTGTCCATTTATCGGCCGTCTTAAATTTCAAAACTGCTGACAGAGCAAGGTCAGGGCAATGTTTTAAAAACAACATGATCACCTCTCTGCCAGGGTCCTCCAACTACCGGCCCTGTCTTTTCAAACACTCCTCTGCCACATCAACAGCTTTATACAAACGAATCCAGTAGTTCATAGCACTTTCTGCAGCTACAGGTAATGTATTGTGTTGGAGAAATTTTAATATCTTAGTATTTAATCCTACTGCATAGTAAAGTAAAATGTAAGTAATCCTAAACTTATGTAATCCTATAGCTGTGGAACACTGTGTAATGATTCTTTCCAATGACTTGCTGAAAACATATACAAAACACAGACGTGCCCCCAGGGTCAGCAGCAGGCCATAAAAGAAGGAGTTACAGAGACAAGAGCGAGACCCTGACCCCTAGTCATAAAGATCGTTATCTGTCTATATTTTGGTACACAGCATCTTGTCGTTATCTCTGGTTTTTATCTCTGCTTTTTATCTCTGGGCAGGAGACCCAGCTTGTGATTAACGAGTTGCTTATACAGCTTTCCTGTATGCTTAAACCTGCACATAAACGAACCAGTTAAAAGGGGGAAGCCTTCTACCTCCTTTAACCACTCTCATACAAGTGCTCAGGCATGTTGTATCTGAGTT
>JAJAGP010005622.1:0-30921 GCA_025084515.1 Ancistrus triradiatus | reverse complement strand
AGATATCACAAAAAATGAAGAAATTCTATTTTTTGCTGTACTAATAGTTTCTCTGGCCTGGGTGTTAGACAGAGATTCCCTGTAGTGCCTTACATTTACCTTATAAACCAGTAAGGAGATATGAAACTTGGTTCACATCTAAGTTCACACATTTGCACTTGTTAAATATAACCCCATGTCAGAAAAAGTTAAGACAGTATGGAATATGCAAATAAAAAAAAAACAGTCCTTCTCACATTTACTTTTACTTTTATTTCATTGCAGACAGTATGAACCCAAGACATTTCATGTTTTTTCTGGTCAGCTTCAATTCATTTCTTAATAAACATCCATTCCTGCATTTCAGGCCTGCAACACCTTCTAGTAATGAGGTAGAAAAACTAAATAATGATGTGATTTCAAACAGATCATGTCAACAGGTGATCATAATCATGATTTGGTACAAAAAGCATCATCCACAAAAAGCTGAGTCTTTAATGAGCAAAGATGGGCAGAGGATCTCCAGTTTGTAAACATGTGCATGAGAAAACTATTAAAATCTTTAAAAACAGTGTACCTCAGAGAAAGATTGGAAGGGATTTACATATTTCTCTCTCTACAGTGCATAATATCATTAAATGATTCAAGGAAGACTGAAGACCCATGATCTCTGATCCATCAAATGGCACTGCATCAAGAACCATCATTCATAAATAGCTGACAGAATCACATTTTATCAAACCTTTATCAAGCACTACAATACGGAGTTACATTCACAAATGCCGCTTAAAACTTTACTGTGCAAAAAAGCAGCCTTAAGTTAACCATGTCCAGAATCGGCTTCTGTGGGCTCATCTAGGCTGGACCATCACACAGTGGAAACATACTGTGGTTAGACCAAGAAGTGGTCCAGATCTTTTTTGAAAAAAATGGACGCCGTGTGATCCGGACCAAAGAATAAAAGGACCATTCAAACTGTTACCAGGAACAAGTCCAAAAGCCAGACTTTGTCATGGTATGGGGTTGGGTCAGAGCCCTTGGCAAAGGTCATTTACACTTCTGTGATGCAGCATTAATGCAGAAAAGCACACTGAGATTTTAGAGCAACATAAGCTGCCTCCAAAACGACATCTTTTCCAGGGACATCCATGCATTTTTCAAGAAGACAACGCAAAACTACATGCTGCACACATTACAAAGGCATGGCTGTGGAAGAAGAGGGTACGTGTACTAGACTGGCCTGCTTGCAGCCCTGAGCTGTCCCCAATAGAGTGTGTGGAGAAATTTGAAATGGAAAACGCAACAATGACAACCCCATACCTTTGCACACCTTAAGGTGTGTTTACAGGATGAATGGGACAGAATAACAGCTGAAACACTAAATCACTTTCTATCCTCAGTGCCAACGTGTGCTGACAAGGAATGGCAACATTACAAAGTGGTAAATACTTCAATGTCCCAACTTTCTTAGGAAGGTGTAAAAGGAATGAAACGCAGGAATGAAAATATGTAAATAGTAAGTAAATGTAAGGAAGACTGTGGTTTTTTTATTGCATTGCATTTTCCACACCGTCACATCTTTTTCTGATTGTGGTTCTGTGATAGCCTAGCGGGTAAGGTACTGGACTATGGACCAAAAGTGCCAGGGTTCAAATCCCACCTCTGCCACTGTTGGACCAAAAGCGCCAGGGTTCAAATCCCACCTCTGCCACTGTTGGGTCCTAGAGCAAGGCCCTTAACCCACAATTGCTTGGATTGTAAGACTGAATTGTAAGTCGCTCTGGATAAGGGTGTCTGCTAAATGCTGTGAATGTAAATGATTTTGGGTTGTAAGTGACAGAACAGCAGTCAGTAGTCTCACTAACTCAGTTCAGCTACCAGATTCTCTGGTTTGTCACAGCATGATGGAGGTATTGTTAGTCTGAAGTGGTCCCTAGCTTTTTGGAGGTTCTAGATGCTAGAGAGATGATTCAGAAATTCCTGAAAGCTTTGTACTGGATTTGTACCTGTCCACCATAGTAGAACTCTTCAGAGTCATTATCTCCCTCTGAATCCTCTTCTATAGCATAATGGCACTGCAAGATAAAGTTTTCTGTGTTACTTTCCTGTAAATGTCATGCACACCAAACATGTTAGCACATAAATGAATGAATGGATGGATGAAATAAAAATCTGTGGTATTGATCTTACCGAGTGTTTATCAATCTGAAGCTTTGTCTTGATGGAAAGACAGCTGGTGGCATCATTACTGATCCCTATCTCTGTAGAAAAGTGAAAGCACATATGGTTATCAGAACTCTGTGAGCTGTGTGATTTAAGGTAGACCAAGACATTCTCTGTTGCCTATCCAGCATTTGTCAGCCTGCCAACACTTAAAAATGTTCTACTGTAGCTTCACCATACACTAAATAATTAACACATTTTTTTCTGAATAAACAATTCATTTGTGTACTTTTCTTGTATATAAAAAAAAATAAACAAAAACAATCTTTAGTCCCCAGCAATTGAAAGAAATTAGGAGTTTTAAATAATGCTAGAACAACAAAAAAGTGCTATTCTAACGGTTAAAAAAAAAAAGCGCTATTCTAACAGAATTTAAGTAAGTGCTAGCTTACATTAAAAACCAAAGTCAACAAACAAGTGCACTGAGAATGGCAGATAAGCATCTGTGAGCATGACCTCTGTTTTTCAAATGGTATAATAATCAGAATTGTCCACGATGTCACATTTTTGCACCATGATGCATCATGTCACAATGTATCGTTTACACCCCTAGCTCCAACATTAAACTACAAGATTGTAAATGGCTTCATGCAGTCACTCTCAGCAATGCTCCAGGGGCAGGGAATAACAGCTAACACATGTACACAGAGTTTACCATCTTCCGGATAACACTCCTAGTTTAAATATCTAATTTCATTATCGTTATTTGAAACTACAGAGACCTAGGGTCTGTTACTACTGTTCTACTGATGGATTAGGTTCATTTATTTTTACAGTCCAGCAGCTACTCTCCACAACATAAGCCATGCCCAGTTTAAAGCAGACCACAAAGAAAACACATCGATTGTTTAGACAAACACTCCTAAGGCTCAAATATGAAACGGAGCTCAGAACTGGTGACAGACTAATTACTGACAGGGTCTCCAATATTTGCCAAGCGAAGTAATGCAGACATGTTTATTAGCTATCACATATTATGCAACACATTTTGGCTGAGGTTCATTAAGATGGAAAATAATGCAATGATAAATTAGAAAGGAGACAGGAAAACAACAGCAATGTTTCAGAATGCAACAATGTTTTGCTCTAAAAAGCTGATGATGTATCATCCTAGAACTTCACATGATCTCTGAACAAAGCTAATTCTTGTGAGCTTTAGCATATCTTCGCCTTTTCACCCTGTTCCCTTCTGAAAAAGTGATACCTTGATTGGCTGCTACCCTTCAAAAAACATTCCTGATCAAGTTTCTTCAGACTGTAGAAGGGTCACCTTAGCACCCCGAAGCTGCTATTGCTCAAGTCAAAGGGGGAGGTCACACTATATATTTCCCACTGTAGCCTATAGAAGCCGTTTCCTGATTTTTTTAATACTGCATTCACATCCCATGTCTTTTCTTAAAGAGACTGAGAAATAATTATATATGTTCATTATACCTTTGCTAAAACAATGGTAGATCTAATCACAGTACTGTATGTGCAATCAGTCAGTATATGCAACCATTTTAAATACTGTAAAATAATACATCCAAATGTCCTTGAACTGTTGAGTTGAAATAAGATATAATATAACTTAGAATAACAGGTCAAACTTTATATAAATATTGGACTAAATCATGAATGCATCTGTCAGACTTACCTGTTGCTATTCTATGGAAAATAACTGGGATAGGATCTCTTGTGACTAATACTTCATCATTGTTCTCAGAGTTTGAGACGTATGTGTTGTCTGAAATGCAAAAACATCTATTAATATAATATTTTAGATTTATATTAATATAAAGTGGAAGCACAAGCTCAACCAAACCATGTGACACACACTCGTGGTATGTGTGCCATTACTCACATCATACCTGACTCTTCTTGGTCATTACGGGCACCTAACCCTACCTTGAGGCATCTGACCCACCCAATGGCGAGGCCCCTCACCAACCTGATACATAACTCAAACCTCTCCTCGCCATCCTCAGTGGGTCAGAGGATTGCAGATGTGGGTACACTAACCATGGTTTCATGTAAATAATAATACTACTGTAAAAGATGGCAATAACTTGCATATGACACAATTCATATTTACATTTTACAATTTTAAACACTTGCAGGAGTCATTCAATAAACCAAATTCATAATTCCTGAGCATGGCAAAGCAATTATTAATAAATGCACATATATCTGTATTCTCAATTAAATGTTTATTTACCAAAACTTGAAACTATAATTAGAAAAACTGTAGTTACCTGGATAATCATCAGAGACATGTACAGAGTATGATACCCTGAGAAAAGACAAGAACATGTAAATCATGATAATCATATATGCTGTAAAACAAACAACACGAGACAATCAGCAGTTCACTTTAGTACATTTCTTACTTTTATGTACAACCCCAAATTAGAAAAAGTTGGAACAACAGGAAAAACGCTAATTAAACACAAGGGCTGTCTTCCTTACATTTACTTTGACTTTTATTTCATTGCAGACCAAATAAACCCAAGTTATTTCATGGTTTGTCTGGCCAACTTCATTTAGTTTGTTGACCTGAAAAAAAATTACGGGGGAGTCTAAATTATGCTTATCTACAAAAAGGAGGCATTGCTGAAAAGACTGGAAACCACTGACCAATCTGATCAAGTTAATGTGATTGCAAAAAGTCAGTCTAAATTATAAGCAAATTCTATAATAAAAAGATTACAATTACAATCAATTAATGTAAAAATATACTATTTCCAATATAATATAATATAATATAATATACAGTACAGTGGTACTTCGTTTCTCGACCACCTCGAAACTCAATGCATTTTCACTACAAAACTTTTTCTCGGTTCTCCATGCTCTGTACTTTGCACACTTGCTTAAACTTGGAGACGAGCCGTGCAACTTGTTTCAGCCAAAACTCGATTCATGATTCAGTACACAATGATTCAGATTCACAACAGCTCCTGCTCCATGAAGATCTCCGGTGTGTTTATCGTGTTTTTCTTGACTTTTACATCTACAGTACTGTATTCTTAGTGTAAATAAGTCTCCATGGGTCTTAAAGCCTAGTGGTAGCCTAGTGGTTAAGGTACCTGACTCTGGACCAGAAGGTCCAGGGTTCAAATCCCACCTCTGCCAAGCTGCCACTGTTGGGTCCTTGAGCAAGACCCTTAACCCCCGCTTGGATTGTAAGATTGTACTAATTGTAAGTCGCACTGGATAAGGGCGTCTGCTAAATGCTGTAAATGTAAAGGGTGAGTTTATAAGACCAAACCAAAAGCAAAACAGACATTGAGTGCCCAGAGTTCACGAGTAGAGTAAGTGTTTTGCTTTTACTTCATTTTCAATCCATTACTCACTAAATTACATGATATTTTTCAACACTGTTATAAAATAAGCTTTGTATTGATAATTTTGGCCAACTGTAGGTTAATGTAAATGTTTTAAACATCAACTTACTTATCATAGGCTTTGTGATTATACAGTACAGACCACTCTACCAAACACTCATTAAACTCATTGGTTCATGATGCATTTAACTTATGATGGATGTCTAGGAACATATCAGGGAGCACCTGTACAATACAGCTCCATTAATGCATATAATGCCTTATACAGTGTGGATTTTCTGGGGGTCTGGAACAGATTTATTCAATTTACATTATTCCGTATGTTGAAAAATGTGTTCTGTACTCGTCATTTTCGGCTCTTCTGGAACGAGTTAATGACGAGAACCGAGGTACCACTGTATATGTAATATTCTAATAATATAATATAAATAAATATAACTTCTCCAAAGTTTTCAGTGTTTGTCATTAATACCTCAAGTCTAATGATAGGTGGAGGAATAACTGAGTAAACATCATCCGATGCACTCATGAACAGTTTGCTTCAGAAATTTTAAGAGCCTCATAAACTGAAACGTCTATATTCCATTGGGTTCAAATAATAAGTATATAATAATGAGCATGTCAAAACAGTAAACTAACTAATGGGCTCACATGCAGGCTAATAATGAAACTGGAAGAATGGGAAGGTTTTCAAATGATACCTTAAAGCTGTACGAACACTCTCAGAACACCAATAACACAGACACCCAGTAGATCACATTGCCTCAAATGTAACCACCTGACATCATGTAAAATGGGAAGTGAGTGAGTTATATATTAAGAAGGAGGATGTGATTACCAAGAAAAGTAATTTGCTTAAACTCAGCACCCCTCAAACCCCATGTGATTTTCAGCATGATGGAGGCATTGTTATTCTAAGCTGGATTTGGGAAAGGCCCAAACTTTTCTGTGCTGTGTCATATTTTCCCTGGGTGCTTTCAGTTTCTTTCTTGTCATATTGACAGCTCAAAAGTACCGTAGTATTCTTTAGTAACCTCAAAGAACTTGTGCTGGGTGTTTTTCCTTCCAATGCTTCTTTATATGAGACATAAAATAAGAGTAATTGGACCCACCCATGTCTGTGTAGGTTTCCTCATGGTACTCTGGATTCCCCCAACATTCCAAACATATGTTAGCTAAATTGGTGTCTCTAAAGTGGCCCAATGTGAGTGCATGCGTGTGCCCTGCAATGGATCGATTCCCTCTCTAGTGTTAGTTGCCAATGACCGTGACTTGGATTAAGCAGGTATGAAAATAGTTAATTAATTAAGTCACAATCATGACTATGTTTAGACAAGGCTGTGACAGAGGCCAAAGGTTACTCTGAAGGGTCTAATAGATCTGCAGCTGAGATAGTAAATCTGCACACAGACCAACTATTTACTGACACTCCACAAAGCTGTGCTTTCTAGAGGAGTGGCAATAAGAAAACCTTTCTCAGAAAAAGCAATTTAACCCATGTGGAGTTTGCCAAAAGCCTTGTTGGAAACCTCTGGCTAAAAGGTACTAGTGTCTCACAACCCAGTCGTTAAGTGCCTTTTAATTCCAATTTGTAACACAATGAATACCAGAAATGTACGTTTACATTAGCTAAACGATTATTTACAAAATCTCCTATAATGAAGCAGATTAAATTGGGAATATAAGCACTATAGCTGTTAGAAATTTCAAACAAAAAGCCACTTGTTCATCCTGGCCTATTATTTTGTGTTTAATTGTCATTAATACAACGAAACAAATCTCTATAAGTTACAGTGGGGCAAAAAAGTATTTAGTCAGCCACTGATTGTGCAAGTTCTCCTAGTTCGAAAGATGAGAGAGGTCTGTAATTTCATCATAGGTACACTTCAACTATGATGATCTCTGCAGGTCATTCATCAGATCCCTCCGTGTAGTTCTGGGATTTCTGCTCACCCTTCTCATGATCATTTTGACCCCACGGGATGAGATCTTGCGTGGGGCCCCAGATCGAAGGAGATTATCAATGGTGTTGTATGTCTTCCATTTTCTTACATTTGCTCCCATAGGTGATTTATTCACACCAACCTGCTTGCCTGTTGTAGATTCACTCTTCCCAGCCTGCTGCAGGTCTACAATGTTCTTCCTGGTGTCCTTCAACAGCTCTTTGGTCTTGGCCATAGCTGAGTTTGGAGTCTGACTGTTTGAGGCTGTGGACAGGTGTCTTTTATACAGATAACGAGGTCAAACATGTGCCATTAATACAGGTAACGAGTGGGGGACAGAAGAGCTTCTTTGTTGTTACAGGTCTGTGAGAGCCAGAAATCTTGCTCGTTGGTGGGTGACCAACCATGGTGGGTTTCCAGCATGATTTACAATTAAATTCTTTAAAAATCCTACAATGTGATTTCCTGGATTGTTTTTCTCATTTTGTCTCTCACAGTTGTACCTATGATGAAAATTACAGACCTCTCTCATCTTTCTACAGAGGAGAACTTGCACAATCAGTGGCTGACTAAATACTTTTTTTGCCCCACTGTATATCTCTGAAATACGTTTCATAAATGTAGGTACTAAACAGAGGTTGTAAACTCTTTAGACTTGTCTATATTTCTGCATGAGTGCCACCTAAAATATCGTCAGAATTTCACACAAGTTCTGAAAGAAGATAAAGAGAACCCAATTAAACAGAAGCAACAACCATATTATACTTGTCAATGCATTAATAATACATATCTGTGAATAGGAACTATGTGAACTTCTGCTTTTAGTATCTGGAGGGGCTGAAGGGAAGTTCATGAGTTTCCTCAGATTAACAGCTCGATTCAGGTCCTTCCATAATATTTCTATTGGATTAAGGTCAGGACTTTGACTTGGGCATTTCAAAACATTAGCTTTCTTCTTCTGTAACCCTGGTAGGCTGACATAATACATCTCATTTAAACCAAAAGTAATATTTTGGTCTCAGGATCCACTGTGCTCTCTGTAATGTATGTTTAGATTTTCATTAGGGCTGCTAATCAACAATGCTAAAACGATCTATGCTAACAGAACATGCAGCAGTAACTCGCTCCTCTCCACATTCAAGTAGCATTCATTCATTTCCCCATTTTGCAGGCCAACAGGAAATATGCAATCAATGTCTTGCATCAGAAGAATAATGGTTTAGAAGGCTGCACAGTCTGGTCTCACATATTTGTCTCACACTGCTGTTTCTAAATGTAAAAACGACTCGTATTAAAACAGGAATCCACAAGTTTGTAGTTACTAGTAATTATGTTTGCTGCTGTGTTAGTCTTGTACAAATTCATAGGGGAGATATAAATAAAATAAATGAACGACCAGAATGCTTTTTTTTATTGCAGGCTACCTTAAAAAAGTGAAAACATTTATTCTGAACGTTTTTCAAACTCTGGTAATCAAAATGGGTTGGAAAGTAAATATTTAAATACGCCAACCCTGCAATCTACTGGCTCCTGGATAGGTAACCCTGAGCAGAAAATGTTGGTTAAACTGAAAAAAACGCATCTAAATATACAATTAAAATGAAAATTAAAAAATATTTGAATAGCAATAGCCTTAGTAATGTCCAGTACTTTTTGTAGTGCTAAACAATTCAATATGTGAAAGCATTTTCACCTCCAATTTTACCTCCAAGTCAGATATACAGTGGTGTGAAAAAGTGTTTGCCCCCTTCCTGATTTCCTTTTTTTTTTTTTTTTTTTTTTGTATGTTTGTCACACTTAAGTGTTACGGAACATCAAACCAATTTAAATGTTAGTCAAAGGCAACAAGAGTAAAGACAAAATGCAGTTCTTAAATGAAGGTGTTTAATTATAAGGGAGAAAAAAAATTTCAAACCTACATGGCCCTGTGTGAAAAAGTGATTGCCCCCTAAATCTAATAACTGGTTAGGCCACCCTTAGCAGCAACAACTGCAACCAAGTGTTTGCGATAACTTAGGAAGAGATAGATAGGTAGTGTCCAGAGGCTGGAGGCGCTACCAGGAGACAGGCCAGTACACCAGGAAATGTGGAGGAAGCCGTAGGAGGGCAACAACCCACCAGCAGGACAGCTACCTTGTGTAAGGAGGAACAGGAGGAGCACTGCCAGAGCCCTGCAAAATGACCTCTAGCAGGCCATAAATGTGCATGTGTCTGCACAAATGGTTAGTATCCGACTCCATGAGGATGGTATGAGGGCCCGACCTCCAAAGATGGGGTTTGTGCTCACAGCCCAACACTGTGCAAGACGCTTGGCATTTGCCAGAGAACACCAGGATTGGCAAATTCGCCACTGGTGCCCTCTGCTCTTCACAGATGAAAGCAGGTTCACACTGAGCACATGTGATAGACATGACAGAGTCTGGAGACGCCGTGGAGAGCGATCTGCTGCCTGCAACATCCTTCAGCATGACCGGTTTGGCAGTGGGTCAGTAATGGTGTGGGGTGGCATTTCTTTGGAGGGCCGCACAGCCCTCCATGTGCTCGCTAGAGGTAGCCTGACTGCCATTAGGTACTGAGATGAGATCCTCAGACCCCTTGTGAGACCATATGCTGGTGCGGTTGGCCCTGGGTTCCTCCTAACGCAGGACAATGCTAGACCTCATGTGGCTGGAGTGTGTCAGCAGTTCCTGCAAGATGAAGGCATTGAAGCTATGGACTGGCCCGCCCTTCCCCAGACCTGAATCCTCCGAATTTGAGCACATCTGGGACATCATGTCTCGCTCCATCCACCAACATCACGTTGCACCACAGACTGTCCAGGAGTTGGCGGATGCTTTAGTCCAGGTCTGGGAGGAGATCCCTCCGGAGACCATCCACCACCTCATCAGGAGCATGCCCAGGCGTTGTAGGGAGGTCATACAGGCACGTGGAGGCCACACACAATACTGAGCCTCATTTTGACTTGTTTTAAGGACATTACATCAAAGTTGGATCAGCCTGTAGTGTGTTTCTCCACTTTAATTTTGTGTGCGACTCCAAATCCAGGCCTCCATTGGTTAATAAATTTGATTTCCATTGATGATTTTTGTGTGATTTTGTTGTCAGCACATTCAACTTTGTACGGAACAAAGTATTAAATGAGAATATTTCATTCATTCAGATCTAGGATGTGTTATTGGAGTGTTCCCTTTGTTTTTTTTGAGCTGTGTTTGTGTATATGTATATATATATATATATATATATATATATATATATATATATATATACACACACACACACACACACACACATACATACATACACATACACACATACACACAGACATACTGTTCCATAGTCTTTAGCACTATAGAAAATACTGGATGCAGCTAAGGCTTATGCTACTATAATATTTCACTTTCAGTTTAACTGTATATTTAAATGCATTTTTACTTTCTCAGGTTCAGTGAAACTGCACGCTATGGATCAATACACACACACACAATATTACAACACAACACCCTATATGTACACCCTAATACCCTTAAATACCCTAATTAGCAATGCTATATGAGATACTGCTTTAGGAACCAAATTGCCAAGACATTGCTGTGCCTCCCATATACTAATTTATTTAAAATCAATGTTGAGCATCACATACTGATTTTCTATTATTTTACCTGTTAAGAAGGGTAAAATCTTATTTCCCTATAGAGTTGCATGCATATATATGGTATGCAGCACATTAATACTCTCTCTCTCTCTCTCTCGCTCTCTCATACACACACATTTATGAATGAGAGAGAGAGAGAATTAATGTGTATATATATATGTATAGTATGCAGCACATTGATACCATCTCTCTCTCATTCATAAAAAAGTGTGTATGAGAGAGAGTACTAATGTGCTGCATACCATGCATGCCGTATATATGCATGCAACTCTACAGTGAAATAAGATTTTACTAATCTTAAATGGTCTTTTACGTGCCAGTGCAACATGAGCATGTATTTCACAAGAGAGCAGGGACCTGAAAAGTGTGCAGAAACTGTGAACGTACAAGGCTCTGGGAAGCAGGTGCATTTCTCTCTGTTATGCTGTGCTGCAAAGACACAGACCTTGTTTCTCCGCTTGTTACAAGTAGAGCAGTGCACAACATTGCTCTTCAAAAGATGCTCTTCCTTCCTTCATGTATTTAGAAAATATGACAAACAACTGTTTATCTATGTAATCATTTAACGTCACTCTCGACACCAACGGCTATTCGTGACAGTCGCAAGATTATATCTGCACACTCACACTGGGCCAAGAGTGCAGAGTCCAGGAGTCCGGGGTCAGGATCAAACAGGGGATGCTGGAGCTGTGAGGCAACCATGTGCTGCCCAAACTGTTTCCCAGCACTGCTTTGCATAGTTTCCACTTGGGGCAAAACTGCTAGATTATTTATCTATTTATGTCAGCAATAACAAATCTTGCATGAAAAATGCAAAGTTTGAGCAGCAGTACTTCAACTGTGTGTAAGAGGTTCTACGTATCACCTAGAAATAACCTGAAGCTATAGTTTATTCTTAGACAGGAGTCCAAGTTTAACAATATGATTTGCTTTTTCGTACATGATCTTTATTATCTATGTAATAATGTCTGTTTTATCATATGTCATTAGTCTGACTCTTTATTCCCTCTAAATCGCTTTTCCACTTGTAAATTAGCAGTTGAAGGTTTACGTTATGTTCAAGTGTTCATCTGGCCAGTTTGGCATAGTCCGCATTTAAACCCTCTCTCCTTCCATTCGACCAAGAATAGGTCTAAAGATTTGCCCTTCTCAAAGCCATTCAAGTTTTCTTGCCAGCCCATTTCTCCCCTATCCAAACACAGCTGCCATTGGATTATATCAAACACACATCCTTATCTATCTATACATATATACATACATACATACAATACACACATCATCTAATGGCAATACAATCCCTCTAAAATGGTCTACTTTTGGGTGGTGGATCTGGGTAGATCATTCTCAGGCACTGCAGTGATACTGATTGTTTGGGATCATTACATGAATGAAAACCCATCACATTGTCTGCCATGCTCTCAATGATGGAAGGAGGTTTTGGCTTAAAATCTCACGATACATGGCCCCGTTCATTCTTCCCCTGGTCGCCGGTCCCCTATGTCCTAGAACAGCCCCCAAAGCATGGTGTTTCCACCCCATGCTTACAGTAGGTATGGTGTTTTTGGGATGCCACTCAGCATTCTTTCTCCTCCAAACATGACGAGTTGAGTTTTAAACCAAAAAACATACTATTTTGGTTTTATCTGACCACTTATATCTCTTCTCTCATCCTCTTCTGGATCACCATCTGCTCTCTGGCAAACTTCAGACAGGCCTTGACATGTAAGTAGCTTAAGCAAAGCGAACAACGCCTGGCACTGCTGGATCTGAGTCCCTCCCGGTGTAGTGTGTTGTACTGATGGAGCCCTTTGTTACTGTCGTTGGTTCTCCAGCTCTCTGCAGGGCCTTCATCAGGTCCCTCTGTGTAGTTTCTGGTATTTTGCTCACGGTTCTCATGATCATTTTGACCCCACGGGATGAGATCTTGGGGTTGGGCCCCAGATTGAGGGAGATATCAATGGTCTTGGACGTCTTCCATTTTCTTACAATTGCTCCCACAGGTTGATTTTTTCACACCAACTGCTTTGCCTATTTAGATTCACTCTTCTCCCAGCCTGGTTCATGTCTATACAATTCTTCCCTGTGTCCGCGACAGCTCTTTGGCGTGGCTCAACTCCCGTGTTGGAGGAAGAAGAATCTGAGTTGCATCATACCTACTGTGAAGCATGGGGGATGGAAACCTCATGCTTTGGGGCTGTTTTTCTGCAAAGGGACAGGACGACTGCTCCGTGTCAACGACGTATGAACGGGGCCATGTATCGTGAGATTTGCCAAAACCTCCTTCCGTCAGTGAAGCATTGAAGATGGACGTGGCTTGGGGTCTCCAGCAATGACAATGAATCCCAAACACACAACGCTCATGCAACGAAGGAGTGGCTTCCGTAAAAAGCATTTCAAGGTCCTGGATGGCCTAGCTTTAAAAAATCCTACAATGGGATTTCTACTAGATAAAAAAAAAATTTTTTTCATCATTTGTCTCTCCTAGTTTGAAAGTGGTACCTATGATGAAATTAACAGACCCCTCCCTCATCTTTCTAATAAGGAGAACTTGCACAATCAGTGGCTGACCAAATAACTTTTTTTTTGCCCCACTATCTATATGTGTGTGTGTTGTGTGTGTGTGTGTGTGTGGTGTGTGTGTGTGTGTGTTGTGTGTGTGTTTGATGTAAAATTTTCCATGTCAATTACTATTTCATTCAAACCTAAATTAAGTAGACATGAATATAAACAATGTTGTGAAACGTAATCTGAAGCACAGTCATACTGGGTTAAAAAACGCATCATGAAAGTCGCTCACCATAGTGTTACCCTCCGAAACATGAAGATGTTATGACCAGTAAATGCGTTACTTCCCTTGAACACCAACCACTGTGACTATCTTCATCACAGAAAGAGCCCTCAAACAGCTAGCTTCCCACTTGTAAGTGCGACATCACCTCTGAATACGACGGTGGATCATTTTACAGACCCAGTTCAAACATGACAATGGCTTCCTAATTAAATCCAATAATGACAAACCTTCTGCTTCGCTTAAAATTCAGGGCAAACATTTTGTCTATTTTCTACATTACTATATGGAAATTATATTCTTGAAGATGGCCAACTTCAAAGTGCTTCAGTCATCAGCAGCTCAACAAATATCCATCAGTGGCAAATCACTGTTATAACATCTATTTTTGCAATCACTACTCCAAACAAAGAACTCTTTAGTTTAGTTAATGGTATATTGTGGTTTGCAGTTTGAACCTCCACCAACAGGGCAACAACATCAAGCCAGCCTTTAACAAATCATTCATCACAATACTAATAACACAGAAACAACTGCACTGCCTTCATTCAGGATTCACTACAGGTTTGCACAGTTTAACGTCCGTCCAATCAACTTCTGTTCGCCTTAACGAAAGAGGTCTTAACAACTATAATAGGAAATAAAAATCTGTCATTTAACTATGGACATTGCATCCATAAACAGCTGGTCACCTCGACAGCCAATCAACGCTACAGATCCAAGACCAGAGATGCACGTTAGTGTTAAAAGCAGAAGTTCTAACTCAGCTGATGTGCTTAGAGACTTTTGTGCACGAGTCATGTTTGTGTGAATGACTTTGTTACTTATTTGTAGCAAGCTGTAAATGACTTTGTAAGTGTATGTACCTGTCCTATTCTAAGTAGTACTCCTTGGTTTGTCCCCCAACTACCTGTATATTCTCTCTAACCTTCAATTTCACTCGCTGAGTCTCGGTTTCAACTCGCTCACCTTCCATGTTGTTTGTAAGGCTTCAGACATGTACGTATTATTTGCATGCAGTTTTCTTATGAGAATACCCTAGCTGTTTTCAACTGTTTTTCAGTGAACTATGTGGAATATAACAATATATTGCAACATGCATCGTATCGCAATGTATCGTGATATAATCGTATTGTGACCCATGTATCGTGATGCATAGTCCTTTCAATCCCCACCTCTAAAATATAGTGTCCATGTGCTTACAACCAAGTACTGAAAGGATGGCATCGACATGGAATGGAACTGAAACACACTTTTCAGCACTTGCAGATCGTATATACTCTTTCATGAGAGGTTACACTGACACTCCCTCCACAAACTTGGTTTGTAGATCACATTCAGATGACAGGCATTTAAATATAATGTGATTTAGAAAACAGGAAGCATCAAGTATGATAAACATCAAGTACGATTACAAATTGTTTTTTTTTTTTGTCACCAGCCTGAGACTTGTTGTTGTGTTTTCTCTTGCTCTCTGCTATTGCTGTCTGCTGCTCACAGATACAAAACGAAAAACTCACCTATAACACACACACACACACACACACACACACACACACACACACACACACACACACACACACACACACACACACACACACACACACACACACACACACACACGGTTTGGATTTTCAGTTCCCAATATTCGTGATATACAGTACTGGGCAAAAGTCTCAAGCCAGCATTAGATTTGTTGTTTTAGCAATGGTATAATAACTATATATTCAGGTAGGCCCCGATTTACAATGGGGATACATTCTGACAAATCCATCCAAAGTTGGATGTATCGTAAATCAAAGAATTTAATATACAGTGGGGCAAATAAGTATTTAGTCAGCCACTGATTGTGCAGGTTCTCTTAGAAAGATAAGAGAGGTCTGTAATTTTCATCATAGGTGCACTCCAACTACAAGAGACAAAATGAGAAAAAAAATCCAGGAAATCACATTGTAGGATTTTTAAAGAATTTAACTGGAAATCATGGTGTAAAATAAGTATTTGGTCACCCACAAACAAGCAAGATTTCTGGCTCTCACAGACCTGCAACTTCTTTAAGAAGCTCTTCTGTCATCCACTCGTTACCTGTATTAATGGCACCTGTTTGACCTCGTTACAGGACACCAGGTTGGGAAGAGTGAATCTACAATAGACAAGCAGGTTAGTGTGAATAAAGCAGCTGTGGGAGCAATCTCCCTAGATCTGAGGCCCCATGCAAGATCTCATCCCGTGGGGTCGAAATGATCATGAGAACGGTAAGCAAAAATCCCAGAACTACGCAGAGGGACCTAATAAATGACCTGCAGAGAGCTGGGACCAAAGTAACAAAGGCTACCATCAGTAACACACTACGCCGAGAGGGACTCAGATCCTGCAGTGCCAGGCGTGTCCCCCTGCTTAAGCCAGTACATGTCCAGGCCCGTCTGAAGTTTGCCAGAGAGCATATGGATGATCCAGAAGAGGATTGGGAGAATATCATGTGGTATAATATCAGAACGTTTTGGTAAAACGTGTTTTGGAGGAAGAAGAATGCTGAGTTGCATCCCAAGAACACCATACCTACTGTGAAAGCATGGGGGGTGGAAACATCATGCTTTGGGGCTGTTTTTCTTGCAAAGGGGACAGGGACGACTGTTAAGGGAAGATGACGGGGCCATGTAGGTGAGATTTTAAAGCCAAACCTCCTTCCTCAGTGAGAGCATTGAAGATGGAACGTGGCTGGGTCTTCCAGCATGAAGAGTGGCCTAGCCAATCTTCCAGACCTCCAACCCCATAGAAAATTTGTGGAGGGAGTTTGAAAGTCCATTTGCCAGCCACAGCCCAACCAGCCCCAAAACATCACCGCTCTAGAGGAGATCTCCATGGAGGAATGGGCCAAACACACCAGCTAATAGTGTGTGGAACCTGGTGAAGACTTTACAGGAAACGTTTTCCCTCTGTCATAGCCAACAAAGTTTATGTTACATTGTAATTTTTTGAAATGAACTTTTTGTTACTGACCAAATACTTATTTTCCACCATAATTTTTACAATTAAATCCTTTAAAAATTCCTACATGTGATTTCCTGTGATTTTTTCCCCTCATTTTGTCTCTCATAGTTGAAGTGGTACCTATGATAAAAATTAAAAGACTCTCTCATCTTCTCTAAGTAGGAGAACTTGCACAATCAGTGGCTGACTAAATACTTTTTGCCCAAATGTTAACTATTTATATCATAGCACAGCCTATATTAAACACATTTAAAACACAATCGTGCCCACAGCTTTTCCTCACTACATGTCCCAGCACTAATCACTACCACCATGTGTCTCCCTACGTCACGCAGTGATGAGTACAGTACAGTAGTGTTCTGTAGTAATGTGTACCAAGTAGTGCATATGTACTGAAAACTTATATAAAAAAACAATTGGGCAAAGTCATTAACATATAGCTTATTCTATAATAAAGTACTAAATATCTCATGTAATTGATTAAATAAAAACAAAAAATGATTATTGCTCAACCACACTTTACCCACTACATTTCCCAGAGCTCATCAATCCTGCCACGTAAATCCCTACGTCATGAACTGCCGACTTCCTCTTCCGAGTGCGGGAGAGTACTGCGTATACTATGTATCGATTGCCCGGGAAGATTCAATCTTCAGAATATGGTTTCTGCTAAATGTGTATTTATGTTTATTGCCGGATTCCCATCATAAAGTTGAAACATCTTAAGTCGGGTCATCATAAAACAGGAAGGACCTGTAATTATTTGGACTTTGGTAGTCTAGCGGTTAAGGTACTGGACTCTGGCCAAGAAGGTCCAGGGTTCAAATCCCACCTCTGCCAAGCTGCCACTGTTGGGTCCTTGAGCAAGGCCCTTAACCCACAATTGCTTGGATTGTACGACTGAATCAATTGTAAGTCGCTGTGGAAAAGGGCATCTGCTAAATGCTGTAAATGTAAATGTATTTCTTTGTCTCCTCATTAAGATACAAACAGAAAACATGTACATTATATAAAAAAAACACACTTTTCACAACAAAATGGCTTCTACAGGCAAACGTCAGTATTTAGAGTGACCTCCCTTGGCACTAAGCACATCTTGAACTCTTTAGGGGAGACTGTCTTGAAGGTTTCTGAAGTAATCTTCTGGTATATTACACCAGGCCTCTTTCAGCACTTCCCAGTGTTCTTCTTTAGATTTAGGCTGACTTCTATTTCATTCTCTGTCCAGATGATCCTGTACTGCCTCTATAATATTCAGGTCTGGACTCAGAATTTATGTTCTGTTTTATTTTTATTTTCATGCAGCATACAAATTTTTATATAAGGGTCATTACATCACTGCTAAAACAACAAATCTAACGGTGGCCTAAGACTTTTGCACATTACTGTACCTATACAGCCATCTATAACTACCTGTTTTAGTGGACACCAAGAGAAAACAGGTATTAATACTGAGTTTGCCTTTCTTTGCTGCTACAAAGAGCAATCTATGTTCTGAGAAGGCTTTCCAATAGATTTCGGAAGATGAATTGTCCTTGACCTTAGACAGTAAGCCCTGGATAAATGCTGCATTCCAATTCATCTTAAATGTGTCTAATGAAGTTAAGATAAGGGCTCTCTGCAAGCCAGCAAAGTTTTCACCATCAAAGCTGGCAAAGAATTTCTGTTAAGACTTTGTTTTAGGAGGGCAGAAATTGACTGAGGTGTTCAGGAAAACCTTGTTCTACTGCCACTATTTGACTATGGCGATCTGTACGTGTTATTTTAGGAACCTGATAGACAAGTGTGGCTCCAGTAACAGAGATCACTAATCAGAAGGGATATCCATGATCATTTGCAAATATAATGTGTCCATTGGCTAACACACAGTCTTTTTGAGTGTGAGTAACAAAGTAGTGTGCTATTTATTACAAGGAATAGAGCCAGGTCCAAGCCAACAGCTCCTGCTACCTTTCTTTAGCAAGTCTTTGTGTGCTGTTATTTCTCATTTTGAGATGGAAAGAAAATTGTAAATGGCCACAATCAGAATTGGCTGGTCATATACTTAAAACAGCCAAGGAATAAGAAATTTGTGAGCAGTGCCTCTCTAATATCACTCCATTTGATATTGTATACTTTAATAGTTCAACTCCAATCATTCCATTACTACATAAGATGATGTACAGAATTCAGGGTGGCACTGGGCAGAAATGAAACCTTTACAGATTGGGATTTTGCTGCCCACACGAGAAACAGATCTGCTGCACATGGAAACAAAAGTTTAGTGGCTGTATGATGTACAGGAAATATCCCACACGTTTTTCATTTGTTTGTAGCTAAAATTGAAAATGCATTCATCCTGTTTACCAAGGCAGACATAAAAGCATTTAGAGGAGCTGAAACCAGCTGGCTGCAACCCAATTACTTGTTGTTTTCCCACTGCTTTTCAGGAAGGCTACAAAGAAACAATGGTGTATGACTGCTCAATGCCAACAGTGGTTGTCTAAAAAAAATAATAAAAATAACACTTACTCTTCATAGCTTGCTTTCTTACCCGTTCTTGAGATTAGATTGCTTGCAGACTATGTGTAAGGTAAATTACAGGGTTGCTGTGTTGAACATGCAGTTAATACGAAACTCCATGAATGTGCTGCGAGTGCTGAGAGTTATGCTGCCTAAATCAAGTGCGCAGACAGATCACCTGACAGCTTCTTTATTAAGCCTATCAATAGATAATACACAGCACTGCACAAAAGTCTAAGGCCACCATGCCACCTTTAGATTTGTTGTTGCAGCAATGGTATAATGATCATACCTTATTATTTTTCAGTCTCTTTATTAGAATACATTAAGAAAACACAGGAAAGGTGTATGCAGTATTAAAAAAATGGACAACAATCTGAAAAACAGCTTCTAAAAGGCTACAGTTGGTTATTATGTAGTGTGACCTCCCCTTACACTTGAGCAACAGCAGCATCTGGCAGCTTTATCGCAATGCCAAGTTAACCCTTCTACAGTCCGAAGAAGCTTGGGTATCAGCCAAGAAACCACTTTTTCGGCAATCGGCAATGTTATTTATGGTAATTACAGCATTGCTAAAACATATCTAATGGTGGACTAAGACTTTTGCACAGTACTGTAGCGGGATCAATCTAAACTTGGGGATTAGTATTTGGGTCAGTGCTGACCTATAGTCACCTATAGTGACCTTGGTGCTTTCTTCCAATCTTCTCAAATGACATATAATTACGCTGTGTTGCTAAGCGATCCTTACACAAATCATCCATGGGAACATGGGATGCAAAATGCCAACAAGTATGACACAATGACTTTGACATTTCAAATAACTCGATTGCAAAGAGTCAACTGTGTATAAGATATCAATCAATACTCAGAGCTTTAATATCAGTCTTACATCAGTGAGAAAAATGTCATATGTGCATACATACAAAATAAATCACTATTACACAGATTGGCCTAAAAGAGATTAATTATAATAATATACCAAGGAGATGCACTTTATAGGCAAAAGTATGTGGACACCCCTTCTAATTATTGAGCGCTGCTATTTCAGCAAGACTCACTTGTAACACATTCATAATACAAAGCGTAGATATCTAGATTTTCCATAGACAAACTGTGGCAGTGCTGTCCTTAAAGTCCACAAACTTGGTTTGACTGTTTTCATTGAGATCTTGTCTGGCTTTTACAGAACCTTGACCTCAACTCCATCAGACCACTAGAAAATGCACTGGAATGCCAAAAGTGAGCCAGGGCTATTGTATAATATCAGAAGCCGACCTCACAGTCATGCTCCAAAATCCAGTGGAAAGTCCTTTTAGAAGAACAAAGGCTGTTGTCGCAGCAAAGGTGGGGGGCGAAAAGCCACACTAATACCAGTGTTTTGCATGTCATTTCCATGTTTTGCATGAGTCCAAACTTTCGTCTATACAGGGGAGATGTGAATAGGAATACATAATAGAATTCAAATCCATCTAGAGGACAGTAACACAAAGGAAATGATGTTGTGAAATGCTTTGTCAGTTAGTGTCACAACGTTTTCTTTCTTAATAAAATTCCCTACTATCGTTACATACAATTATATATATAGTTGAGAGAGCCTAGGAGTGCCATGTTGCTCTAACCAAGTATCACTCCACCACATACACACATAATATAGCAACGATGCCAGCCACAACAAAGCACCAACATTATACAGTGGTGCTTGAAAGTTTGTGAATTCTTCAGAATTGTCCATATTTCAGCATAAATATGCAGATTTTCACACAAGTCCTAAAAGTTGATTAAGAGAACCCACTTAAACAAATGAAACAAAAATATTATACTTGGAAATTTATTTATTGAGGAAAATGGCCCAATATTACATATTAGTCAGTGGCAAAAGTATATGAACATCTGCTTTCATTATCTGGTGTGATCCCTCTAGTGTGAGATTCAGTTTATGGACAGATGTCCTGACATTTTCCTTTAGAATTCTCTGATATAATTCAGAATTCATTGTTCCATCAATGATGGCAAGTCATCCTGGCCCAGATGCAGCAAAACAGGCCCAAACCATCATACTACCACCACTATGTTTCACAGATGGGATAAGGTTCTTATGCTGGAATGCAGTGTTTTCCGTTCTCCAAACATAACGCTTTTCTTTTATACCAAAAAGTTCTATTTTGGTCTCATCCATCCACAAAACATTCTTCCAATAGTCTTCTGGCTTGTCTATGTGATCTTTAGCAAACTGCAGACGAGCAGCAATGTTCTTTTTGGAGAGCAGTGGCTTTCTCCTTGCACCCTTAAAACAGGGTGCCCATTCAACCAATATATTGAGGAAAATGATCCAATATTACATATTGGTGCGTGGCAAAAGTATGTGAACCTCGGATTAGCTGTGTGTGTATATATATATATATATGCCCCCTAAACCTAATAACTGGTTGGGCCACCCTTAGCAGCAACAACTTTTACAGCATTGTGGAGGAATTTTGGCCACTCATCTTTTCAGAATTGTCGTAATTCAGCCACATTGGAAGGTTTTCGAGCATGAACGGCCTTTTAAAGGTCATGCCACAGCATCTCAATAGGATTCAGGTCAGGACTTTGACTAGGACACTCCAAAGTCTTCATTTTGTTTTCCTTCAGCCATTCAGAGGTGGACTTGCTGGTGTGTTTTGGATCATTGTCCTGCTGCAGAAACCAAGTTCGTTTCAGCTTGAGGTCATGAACAGATGGCCGGACATTCTCCTTCAGGATTTTTTGGTAGACAGCAGAATTCATAGTTCCATTTATCACAGAAAGTCTTCCAGGTCCTGAAGCAGCAAATCAGCCCCAGACCATCACACTACCACCACTGCTATAATGCTATAATGTTCCTTTTCTGAAATGCTCTGTTACTTTTATGCCAAATGTAATGGAACACACACCTTCCAAAGAGTTCAACTTTTGTCTCGTCAGTCCACAGAATGTTTTCCCAAAAGTCTTGGGGATCATTAAGATGTGTTCTGGAAAAACTGAGATGAGCTTCAATGTTCTTTTTGCTCAGCAGTGGGTTTTCGTCTTGGAATTCTGCCATGCAGGCCATTTTTGCCCAGTCTCTTTCTTATGGTGGAGGCATGAACACTGACCTTAACTGAGGCAAGTGAGGCCTGCAGTTCTTTGGATGTTGTTGTGGGGTCTTTTGTGACCTCTTGGATGAGTTGCCTCTGCGCTTTTGGGGTAGATTTTTTGGTCGGCTGGCCACTCCTGGGAAGGTTCACCAATGTTTCATGTCTTTGCCATTTGTGGATAATGGCTCTCACTGTGGTTCGCTGGAGTCCCAAAGCTTTGGAAATGGCTTTATAACCCTTTCCAGACTGACAGATCTCAATTACTTTCTTTCTCAATTGTTCCTGAATTTCTTTGGATCTCGGCATGATGTGTAGCCTTTAAGGAACCTTCACTTTGTCAGGCAGGTCCTATTTAAGTGATGTCCTGATTGAGAACAGGTGTGGCAATAATCACACCTGTGTGTGGCTAGAGACAGTGAACATGTGTGATAAACCATAGTTATGTTTTAACAAGGGGGGGTGGGGGGGGGAATCACTTTTTCCACACAGGGCAATGTAGGTTTGCATTTTTTTCTCCCTTAATAATAAACACCTACATTTAAAAACTGCATTTTGTGTTTGTGTTGTCTGTGACTAATATATAAATTGGTTTGATGTTCCGAAACACTTAAGTGTGACAAACATGCAAAAAAATATGAAATCAGGAAGGGGGCAAACACTTTCACACCACTGTATTTATTGTCTGTATAATAAACAGTTTCTGGGAAATTATGTTCCTTGACTATTAAAACTATTATTTAAGACAGGTTAAGATGTGAGAACATGTTCCAAATGCAGTGGGGCAGAGCAACAACAACACAAGCCAAGCTATAAATGAGGTGGAAGATGAACCCCAACCTCCATTCTGCACTTTAACATTGTATCTCACTGTGAATGCTTATCATTTTGTTCAAAACAGTTTGTCATGGAATCCTGAATCACACAGTATTTATGCTGAAGAGGTGCATCACACCTCAACAACAGTAGCTTTGGATGTCCACAGTAACTTGGAAAATGGAAAAAGTGTGTGTTTTAAAGTTACACAAGCTACCTGAAACACAGTTCATAGACAAATATGTAGATGTTGTTGTTTTATAGCCAGTTCAGGTACTTTGGGACTATGGTGGCTTAGCAAGTACTGGACTGTGGACCAGAATGTCAAGGGTTCAAATCCCACCTCGGCAAAACTGCCACTGTTGGGTCCTTGAACAAGGCCCTTAATCCATGAATGCTTGGATTGTAAGACTGTACAGCTGCAACAAACAGCTTCTTTGATGGTTGAATAATCTATCAACTGCTGGAGCGAATAATCGATTATTTAGATCGTGAACTGTTCAATAACCAAAGTCTTATGCAGCTATCACCCTTTACATTTAGCTTGAGATGTGTTTATGCATTTGTTAACTAACAATGAAAACAAAGTTGAATACCTTCTTCTAATAAACTTTCCTGCCAATACAAAATAATACTACAGTACAACTCTAACAAAACTCTAATCAAATGTCTATTTTTCCTGTCTACATTTAAAACCAATGATGTGCAATGAAGTAGCAGCAACAAAATTTAACAAAACCAACTCTCTAGCCATAAACCTGAGGTGTGTTGAAATTTAGCAAGCAATGGCGAATGTTTGTGACAAACGTTTTCTCTAGACAGGTAAAATTCAAATGGTAACCCTGCTGCTGATGTGCTCCCATGCCAACTAGGGTCAGATTTACAAATGGTACAACTGGCAACCTTTGTTTCCCCCAGAAATAAGCATGAAATGCTCCAACACTTGAGGATTTTCTTCTTCAGGTGTGCTTTTGTTAACTCTCCAGTTAAGCGATATTGTCAAAACTTCACTGACTAATCGACTATTAAATTAGTTGCCAACTAATTTGGTAGCAGATTTTAGTCGATTAGCCGTTGCACCCCTATAAGACCATCAGTTGTAATTCGCTCTGGATAAAAGAGTCTGCTAAATGTAAATGTATTTGGGTGAGTTTTCAATTGGGGGTTCTTTTTATCACCTCTGAAAAATATTATTAGTAATAACTTTGTTTTAATTACATCAAGATAATGTTTATGTGTCTTAAAGACTTAATGATGGCTACAACGAAGCTTGTATAGAATTAAAATATTAGTTTATAAGTGGCATAGCAAAATGTAATTCCCATTGCAACTTCAAAAACATTTTAAATCATTTATGCAGCATTTTTTTTTAACATTCAGCATACTTTTTTTCATGTTTTCACCATCAAATCATTATTAGTTTCTGTTTTTGTTAACATACAGACTGGTTTTAAATATTTAGTTTTGATTATTATTCCTTGGATGCTTGAGAGATTAGTTCATTGGGTTTTTCATCTAACAGCACAAAAGATAAAACAGTTTTAAAACTACTTTTGCTGTAAATTAAGTATCAGTACTGTAGTGACATGGTGTTCTGGTAATGCCTTGACTGTATTAACTGTTTGGCTTTAGTTCTTCCAATAATTTTAAAGTTTTAGGAATTTTAAGAGGTTTTTTCCCCCTGGTTAGCTGGACTAACATGTAGTCATAACAATGCAGGATGTTTAGCCTACCTTTTTGGTCCTTTTGAGTAGGTAAACGTGAAGGTGGCGTCGCTGAATCGGAAATCTGGAACAGTAACATAACAGACAAAACGTGTTATACACATTCAGTTACCAACTTATTGGCTTCCTACATTCCTAACCTGGTTAATCAGGTACACCTACAGCACAGCAGGTCACTGCAGGTATACACTTACTGTTTCAGTGTCATTCATCATTGATCTTGTTCAAGAGTGAAACGCGGCCACTACAGAACCACTGCTCTGTTTACGATGTGGAACCATCCTTAACACAGCAATGACACAGCTGTGAAATGGCAGTCATAAAAAAAGTGTTTTGTGGTTTCGATATAATTGTAGGAGAGGAAGCAGCACCGCTGGGCTGTTTTAAACACTTCAGTGACACAGCTTCTTTGAGAAATGTCAGCTGAGCCAAAATACTGCATATTGTGGTCAGAATGTGATTTCTGCTTGAAAGTGAATGTAGGTAAGCTGTACAAAGTGTTTACCAACCCAAGGAATAAAAAATCAGTTTTAAACACGCTACCATTTCAGTGGTCCATAGCCAAAATAATATCTAGCTTAAAGGGCTAAGACCCTGGGCCTGATATAGACAAAAGGTCCAAAGAGCTACAGGGAAATTTGATCAAACTCTCTCTGTTAGCACACATATGAAATGGTACTTTCTTAAGTAAAAAAATCAATCTTTCATTAAAAACAATAAACTAAAACCACTGACTGGTGCACGTACAGGTGCTCGAGGATTTACGATGGGGATACGTTCAGACAAATCCATCCTAAGTTGAATGTGTCGACCAAAGCTGGACAATAACACAAGGCATATTGTATTAAAGTATTGAATATCTCATGGAATTATTGAATAATGTACTGAAAATGGAAACAAACAATATTTAGTCCATTGGTGGACTGAGGGCACCATAGCGCAAAATTCAAAATTCAGTATACGGTTTCTAAAGGAAAGGGTATTTGTGTGTAAAAAAAATCAAACTGGACCATTGTAAAACAGGACTACCTGTACATCAGTGCAAAAAATGAATTATTTTATTTTGTCACGTCTAATATTAAACAATATAAAGCACCAAATTCCAAAAAACAAAAATAACATGACCAGAGAAAGCAGTTTGTGTTGGGGTCAAAAAGTAAACTGGCTATTTTTAATCAATCCGCAATAACCATAGCAAAACAAATAGCTCACTGAGCACTTTATTAGGAACAGCTACTCAGTCATGCAATTACCTAATCAGACAATCGTTTGGCAGCAGTGCAGTGTTCATATAAATCATCAGAATGGGGAGAAAATGTGACCACAGTCACTTTGACTGCGGCATTTATTGTTTGTGCCAGATGGGCTGGTTCAAATATATCAATAACTGCTGATCTCCTGGGATCCTCACACACACACAACAGTCTCTAGAGAATACACAGGAAGATAAAAAACAGAGTCTAGTTTGTTGCCTGAAGAATAGCTTGACTGGTTCCAACTTACAGAAATGACTCAAATAACCACATTATGCAACTGTAGTGAGCCGAAAATCATTTCACAATGTACACCATTCTTGAACAACCTTGTGGCAGCAGATTTCTGATCATGCACACCAATTGTGGGGTCAAAATTTGGCACCAACAGGATGAATCCATGGACCCAATATGTTTTGTGTCGACAGTCCAGAGTGGTGGAGGTGGTGTAGGGAATGTTTTCTTGTCACATGCTGGGTCCATTTACACACACTGCTTGAATGCCACAGCCTGTTTGAGCATTGTTGGTGACCATGTGCACCGCTGTACACAACGTACCCATTTTCTAATTGCTTGATCATCACAAAGCAAAAGTCATCTCAAAGTGGTTTCACGTTCAATGTTCTGAATCCAAACTGGATCTGAATGCAATAGAATTGAACAGGAGACGGCAAAAATTGCACAAATCCAACCCTGTCAACATGGAGCAGAATCCCAAAGCAATGTTTAGAACATCTTGAGGAGCTGAGGCTGTTTTGAGCTTAGTATCAAGCCTTAATACCAGCAGAGCGTCTTGTAATTGACTGGTATTGTAATGTGGTGATATTCTAGGAGTCATTAGCGCGCTCTTGAACTCGAAACAGTCCAGTCAACACAACTACTCTTCAAAACTCGAATTTATAAGGAGCAATTCAGCCCAATGGGGCAATAAATCCATGGGCCATAATGCACTTGATGATATTTCAATATTGTAACTGCACACTGCATTACTGTCCTCATAACAGCTATGGCCTCAAACAAAGCATAAAGAAAGAGCATAATATTTTCTTGTCAGCAGGCTACAATCACTGCATAAGGTCTTTTTTTTATCTTGTAGTCATGCTACACTCAGAGCATGGGATGTTTTTTGTGCACTCAAGTGTGTTGAGCTCGAATTAGACCCAGAAGTGTTTGCATGCACCTCACGATGTCATCTGTTTAATCATCCTCCGTAGCCTAAGGAAAATGAGTTAGCATAAACTTTCAGCCAGTGGTGCGTGCTTCTCTGTAGATGGTCAGATTTTGAAATGGTTAAAATGGTAACATTGTAGCCAGGAGGAGCGTTTTGAGAATGTTCCAGATACAGTACTGTGCAAAAGTCTTAGGCTTTCTATATTTTTGAGTTCAAATTCTTATTTTTTATTTATGTCTTAGTGCTCACTGCATGTTGTAGTTCTATAATTACAGACCGTAGTCCATCAGTTTCTCTACGTACTTCTCTAATGATCAGGACCCCCAAAGGACCAGCACAGATCATTCTCAGCAATGCAGTCACACTGATATCGTGGTAGTGTGTTAGTGTGAGCTGCACTGATACGAGTGGATCAGTCACAGCAGTGCTGCTGGAGTTTTAACCACCTCAGTGTCAGTGCTGGACTGAAATTAGTCCACCAGCCAAAAATGTCCAGCCACCAGCATACTGTAGGCAGTGTCCTGTGAGCACTAATGACAGATCAGACTGCTGTCTCTGATTTTAGATCTACAAGGTGCAGCAATAAAGTGAATGTCTCTAATAAAGTGGACAGAGTTAGTAACTCCAGCAGCACTGCTGTATCTGATCCAATCGTACAAGCTGAACACAATAACACACCACCACGTCAGTGTCACTGCAGTGCTGACCCAAGTAGTACCTGATCTGTGGTGGTCTTTTGGGGGTCCTGAGCATTAGAGAAGACAATAACGGGCACTGATGGGATAATGGAGAGAAAAGAAAAGAAGAGCAAATATATCAACACTAACGAAGTTTATTAATTGCATTAATTTTGTTTATGCTAATATAACTTTGCTTTAGTGCTCTAATACATACTTTTGGTAGAGTATACATTCATAAGTGACCAAAACAAATAGAAATGTGTTGTCATATCTGCAATATTTTCATTAGCCTCTCAAGCTTTTGGAAAGATGCAGGGGCATTATGGGAAATGTAGTGCCTCTGGTGAATTTCCAGGATAAAATTGACTTTTTGCTGTGATTTTAGTGGGGCACAGCAACATTTTACAGCAGTAAAGTGGTTCTGATGACACCCAGGTTATGAACTCATGAACATTACCCAATCTGAAGAAGGCCTTTAGTTGCGTAGAAGTTACCCTGGGTTCCTTTGTCATGTTGTGTATACATTTTTCTCTGCAGTCAGATTTCTCCATTTGTAAACAATGTGATGGAGACCAAACTCTTTAGATATGGTCTTGATGGGCATCAACAATTCTTTTCTGAGGTCTTCAGAAATAGTTTACATTTACAGCATTTAGCAGACGCCCTTATCCACAGCGACTTACAATTGGTACAATCTTACAATCCAAGTGGGTTAAGGGTCTTGCTCAAGGACCCAACAGTGGCAGCTTGGCAGAGGTGGGATTTGAACCTTTTTTTGAACCTTCTGTCCAGAGTTCAAAAAGTCCAGTAACTTAACCACTAGGCTACCACAGTTCGTGCTTTTGTTCCTTTGATGTGAACATCAGATCAATAGATTCCTGCTCTTTCAACACACTTGATTCTCCCATTGACTGAAAACCTCAGACTCTGATCTAACCTTCAAATGAACTGCTAATCTTACAACTTCACATTACTTTGCTACTCACAGCTATGTAACACTGGATCATTTTCCTCAGTAAATGAATGACCACGTATACCGACTTGGTCTCATTTGTTTTACTGGGTTCTCTTGATCTACTTTTTAGGGACTTTTAGTGAAACTCATTGAGGCAGAAACAGAGAAACCTGTAAGGGGTTCACAAACTTTCAAGCACCACTCTGGACGCGCGCGCTCCTACACGCACCGACTGGACCACAAGGGAAGGTCCCTCTCAACAAGTGCAGTCTCCATGGCAACATCACCAGGGGTTTCCGCTGTCATCGGATACTATTAAGTAAGCTAGCTAATAAATATTTACACAGCGTACTGTCTGATACTGCAAAACGCCTCACCTGCCTGTAGACCACAAAGGTGTTGTTTCTCCCCAAGTGGACGTTACGATCTTTAATCACACGCGCTAACGCTGGCTATTTGCATGACATGCATAATAATGCTGTATGATAAGGATGGACAGTAAAGGTATCTGTAAATAGCCGGAGTCATTAAGACGCTTAATAGCAGGGGGTTACCGCACTGTTCACCGAAAGGCATGCACAACCCGGTATTGTAACGTTCTATGAACCGTTGCTCGGATGTAGAAAGCACAAACAGATAACAGAAGCCCTGAACGTGTTTATTAGCTCCAGTTCTAGGCTATCAATCAGTTCAAGATGAAAAAAAGCACTTGGTGTGGGAGCTCACCCGAGAAAGGGCAGTCTTTCTCCGCCTGGCACCTCTGAATTACTACGTCGACGTCTTTTTGAATTCTCTCTTGCCTTGAACACATCCCCATGAACTCCAAACACCCCGAGCGGAACGGCGTTTCTGACGAAATTTCAGTAGTAATGCTCCGGTTCCCCGCTCAGTCACGACAAAAGCGCTTTCTTTCTACGTGCTGTGGGAACAAACCCAGGTGTGTCACACAGCCGCTCGGCTTCACTCCGCCGACACACAGCGTCTCATCTCGCCTCAGCAGATCTGCGAATGAAAAATCAAACCAGGCCAGTGTGCAGCTGGAGGCTCCTGTCCGCGATAGATGACAGGCAGATAGATGTCGGTTTGACGCCGGAAGCGTCGTTGCAAGCGCTGCTCATCACTCTGTGAGAACCCGAACAATGGCGATTTCGAGAGAACAGCAAGCGAGCCTTAAAGTGAAAGTACTGCCAGAGCTACACGTAGAGCAAAAAAAAAAAAAAAAAAACCACACCACGGAATAAATCGAATGAAAACCGAATGGTCTGATCACCATCTACCGAATCGAGCCGGAATGAGTTTCAAATCCAGCCAGATGATGTCATGGACGTGTATTTTCACACAAGGGGATTTCTGTCAGGGAAAAGTCCAGTGATAAAGAACATGCAGTGTGCAATTAGTTATAAGTACTATTCCCTCAACAAATAACCAACAACTACAGTACTGCATTGCCCCTTCAAGTACAGAATACCTACATTACTGAATTACCATTTAAAGTACAGAATTAACACTTACAGAACTGAATTACCTCTTAAATTACTGAATTAAAAGCTACAGTACTGAATAACTTCCTAAAGTACAGAACCAATACCTACAGTAGACTACTGAATTACCTCTTAAGGTGCATAGTTAGGTACTACAGTACTGAATTACCTCTTAAAATGCAGAGTTAGGAACTACAGTACTGAATTACCTCATAAAGGTACAGAGTTAATAACTAGAGTACTGAATTACCACTTAAGGTGCAGAGTTAGGAACTACAGTACTGAATTACCTCATAAGGTACAGAGTTAATAACTAGAGTACTGAATTACCACTTAAGGTGC